>JAPQRQ010000328.1:0-16442 GCA_037367365.1 Apogon talboti
GATAGATAGATAGATAGATAGATAGATAGATAGATAGATAGATAGATAGATAGATAGATAGATAGATAGACTTTATTAATCCCAAACTGGCAAACTGCAGTGCAAGAGCTGCATGATGAACAGTAAAAACAGAATATAATCTGCTTTAAAAGTCTAAAATCTATTATAAAATAGTTCTTGCAGCATGTGGATGGTGAAGAAGAGCATGGCAGCAGCATAAAACCTTCCTGTAGGTACATTAATTGCTAATTGAAAGATGGAGGCAAGACTGAAGACAGTCTGGATCAGGTTGTCATATATCCAGATATACTCCATACATTTTAGAGCTACTCTGGTTTCAGGGAAGTGACACAGGGAGAAAATAAGACAAGTAAGAGGAGGACAGTATTAATCTCACTTTTTGATGAATCATCTTGCTTTGTTCTGCCACAACTACAGAATTAAAACATATTTCAGTTAAAAGTGTCTTAACCCTGAAAAACCTGACCCATTAAAAACTAGCCAGAAAATTAATATTTTTTGGAATTGAGATGTTTATTAGAGCTTTTAACAAAATCCAAGCAAAACATTTTGCCATATCATTTTGTTTACAATATATTTTTGGATCCCATTTGACACATTGGGTGTTTTTATAAGGCGTCTTATATACCTACAGTATCAAATTTCATACATACATTTTGAACACAATTTAACTGTACTATGAAGAATCAAATATCAAGTAACTATGCATTGTTTCAGTACATGAAGTACTTATTTAGACTCACCTCTTCAGAATAGCATTCCCACCATAATTGTTACTCCTCATAATGCCCTGTACTGCACCTCTTCACTTTTTGCCTTGTATTTTTTGTTTATCATGCTTACTTTTTTTTAATCTATTTGTTTATTTCTTTTGTATTCTGTGTATTGCCTTTTTTATCTCCTGTTGTACAGTATCCTTGGATGTCATGAAAGGTGCTTATAAGTAAATTTTATTATTATTATTATTATTATTATTTTAAAAAGAATATAATATAAATGGTCTTCTTAACATAACTTTTTGAAAATTACCAAAGGATTTTCTGTAAAAAGTGTGTGGATGATTTAACAATAGCGGCCATATTGAAAAAGTCAGCCCTTCCACTGGATTCAGTGCGATGATACTCCAACAGGGGTCAGAAAACAAATATCAGGTAACATACAACAGGTTTTTAAGGCAAGTATTGATCTTGTTGATTAGGTAGAGGTCTCAGAACTTGGTGTAGCAAATATGATACAAATGGTTTTATATGTTTATAATGGCCAGGCCCGTGTTATACACTTAACATATGCTTCCAACAGATGCTCAAATTCTGTAAAAATTAACAAACACTATGTTTTTTTTTTTGGATGCAAGTCATTGGTGCAACCCCTTTACCATGTTAACATTAACATTTAGCTTTTCTTGCAGCTCTTTTACTAGAATGAGCTGCAAAATGTGAATATATGTCACTACTCATGATGTGAATGACCATTTTAAGCTATTATATTGATTTTTCTCTTAGTGAAATATTTGAGTGACTACATTTAGTTCAATTCCCAGTTGGACCAGGGTCTTTTCCTGTTCTCTTATCACATCTGGGTCCTCCAGGTCCTTTGGTGTATATATATTCTCCTGTAAGTGCCCTTGACCACGGTGCTGATGAAGATCTGGAGTTGGTCCCAGAGTGCCTTTGATGGCAGCTCACTGCTCATAATGTCCTAAGTGCTAATATTAGGCACTGTGTGCTTATTAGGATGGCCAAAATGCAGAAACCGAATTTTGCTGTGTGGGTAATACGAGCAAACCTTAACCTTAATGTTTAGAGCTGCAGTTACCTAGCTTTGTCAGCTCAAGACCCAAAACTTTAACATTATATCTCCTCAGGGATTACCTTTATGCTCTTAAACTACATAAAATACTATCTATTTTATGTAATTTTCATCTTGTCTTCTACGTGTTTTTATCTTGTTCTAATGTTTTCATCTTTTTGTATCTTTTACATTATTTTCGTCTTGTGGTGTCTACTTTAATACACCTGACTTTATTGCAGGTGACGTTAAAACTCTCCCAAATGACAAGACAATTCTTCTGCATTAATTATTATAGAATAGAATAGAATAGAATAGAATAGAATAGAATAGAATAGAATAGAATAGGTGTTTTACAAGTGCAGTACACACACTATACTTCTATATATGTGATAATAATATATACATATAATATATAAATATACAAGTAAAAGTATAAGAGATCTACGCAAAAAATGAAAACTTATTAAAAAGAGCACATATAGCATACAAATTAAAGTGCTAATGATATGAATTATATAACAATAGTGCAATGATATACTAGCAGTGTAGTAGTAACAGTAAATTACATTGCAGTGTGTGTTTTTCTCTGACCATTGATGACCTATTAAATATTGCTCTGCGATCCAATCTGGATCCTGAACCTAACTTTGGGAAACACAAGATTAGAGGTTTGATTACTAAAAGTAATAATGGAACTAGTAGATACACAATGTTCAGACATTTTCACCATCTGTTCTTGTTTTCAACTTTCTAATTGGTATTGACTAGCCCTAAAAAAAACTACTGGATACTGGAGAGCCCTTAGAAAAAGTGAGTGTAGCTGTTATTTGCAAAGACTAACAACCAAACTAATGTGGTCTGGGTCTGTTTTTGGACCTCTAAAGAGTGGAATTTTATGGAGCTGATACCCATTTTTTTTTGTATGTTGCGATCTGCTTCTTGCATGAGGACATAAACACATTTGACGAATGAGAGAATCACATGTTCCTTCCTGTTGTCTGTTTTGTGTTGATGCTGAAAAATGTTATAAGGTGGAAACACAACATAGGGAAGCCAAAGACTACTGGATATCTCTGGGGACTTCATTTGATAAGGTTTTCTCGTCTAACACAGAGTTTACAAAACAACAATATACCTGAGGCAGAGTTTCACCAAGTTTCAACAAGTTCAGTTCCAGAGTGTTTAATACCATTATTAATTCAGTTTAAGAAATATTTCACCTCCACATTGGCAAAAAAGGACAAAGGATATGAAAAAATTACTTGCAAAATAGATTAATTTATTCACATTTTAAATCCATTATTAATTTCTTACATGCTTTTAAGTGTTTATGCAGATCCAAATGCACAGATACAGGAGGTGATGTTGTTAATGAAAAGTGGTTATGGACTCTATGTGAATGCAAAGCATTATTGGGTGGTGGGAGGTGTTTAAAAGTGGCTTTATAGATTTTTTTTCATGCAACTCTGATACGTTTATAATAAGAGCTCCTAATCTGAGCACAAGTTGCAGGGGACTTTAAGTACAACAGGCTACAATCAATCACTAAAGCTATGTAAACACTAATATGTGTGTGTTTTAACCTTGGCTTTGCTTACACCTATGCTGCTTTTCCACTGGCAGTATTAGCCTCAACTCTTTTTTTGGCATTTTCTCTGCATTAGAGCAGGAGCTACTTCTATAACCACCTTGAAAGAGTCAAAAGTGATATTAACCCATAAAGACCCAAACATTCACCATCAACCTAATCCAATGTAAAATTTTTAGTACCTGTTGATCTACTAATCATATTAATGCATGTAAGTAACTGGTGTAAAATACAGTTTGTCATATTTTTATAGTCATCAGATATGACACATTTGGACGCTTCGAGGCTCCGTAGTGAACGTGGAAACACTGTCATCTTCTACAACATTGATTCACCAGTAAAACCAATGGGGTTTGATCAATGATAGCGGATGGAGAGACTTTGAAGTTGAAGATATCTTTGCTAAAAAAAAGTCACTTTTTTTCAGTTTTCTCTGTTTCTGATATAATAACCCTCAAGTTTAATCTGAGCTTTTATGAACATCTACATGATCAGTGAATTACATATAATAAAATAACTAATTTTCACTGAAAAAAGTAAAATACAGAGGATAATACTATAGCAAATGGTGACTAAATCACACAAGACAGGTTAAATAGAGAGAAAAATTAAATCAACTGCCGCAATATTAGCACCGGGTTTGACCTTGAGGTAAAAAATAATACAGATCGTTGTTACTATGTCAACATGTGCAGGTTTTGTATCATCATGTTGCAATGCAGGGTATCAAACCAGGGAATATGTGCACAGCCTTAAAAGACTCACAAAAAACTGAGCTAAATGTTTTGTATCGGTAAAAGTCACTACTTAGTGTGACCACTGACCCTATTACAAGAACCAGCACAAACGGTAAGGAATATCTGACATGTGTTGAATGACACAAGTAGGAAACAACAGAAGCCTGTGGTGCTAGGCACAACAAACCCTGCCCCTCACACGTATTTCACCAATTATAAGTAAATGGGAAGATTAAAAAAAAAATCATAAAAAAATGTGAACTTTGACCTGCCTAAAAAAACAATACCCCTTGCCTCCCCAAAGGGGGGCGGGGTAATTA
This sequence comes from Apogon talboti, assembly GCA_037367365.1. NCBI lineage: Eukaryota > Metazoa > Chordata > Actinopteri > Kurtiformes > Apogonidae > Apogon > Apogon talboti. The sequence goes on from JAPQRQ010000328.1 coordinate 4,458, forward strand.
ATGCAATAAGTCTCACATTGTCTGAAGAAAAGGCATGTTAAGTGCAAAGGGAGGTCACACTGAGTACTACCACTAACCTTTCTCTCAATATATGTCATTATAATAATTTTTCTTAAAAACCTTCATATTATTGTATTTCAGAATTTTAAAGAACCATTTGTAGGATGAAAACATAATTTGAAGTGAGCAATCATGAATTATGGTTGATTATTTTAGAGTATTTCTGCTTGTTTTAATTGACACTATTTAAGGAAGATAGTTAGACATGTCACTGGACACTTTTCCCCATATTAGCCATTTATTTATACTGAAATGATAAACTCTCTGAACTGCTTGTTGATAATAAGTATTTGCTGCCAAACTGGCCACAGACACAGCTGAACATGTTGTCTGATGTAAAATAACCATGCGATATTTGGCATGTTCTGCTCATTAGCTGCTGAGGTGTTGCTCCGGATGTTTGTCTGCTTTGCGAACGCTCGCATGCATCGGGTGTTTGGACCAGAGTCGAAATATACTGGTGGCATCAAAGAGAATATGTGAGAGGCTGTGAGTTATGGCGAGGAATATCGGGGTGACAGAGCCCCCCGACACGGCGCTGCCATCAAAGTGTCAGTGTGTGTCAGGCAGAGAAAGAGGAAAAGAAAGAAAAAAGGGTTTGTGTCGAAGAATATTTGTTTTCCGATCACAAGAGAAAAGACTGATTGTCTGTGAGGCTGTGTACTAGAAATGCCAATAACAATTTACTGTACTGTCAAACTTGGAAGCCATACACACATAGAATTACGTACACAATAGATGTTGCTGTGCAATTATTTTTTGTTTCTTGCTTCTGTAAAAACGCAGGAGTGAATAAAACACACAGGTGGGTCTGTGAGGACATAAAGACCTACAACTATTACTCTCCTGCAGTTTTTATTATGTTTCAAAATGACAGCAGTGACTGAAGTGCGGTGGACGAATTATTTTCATTTCTGCTGAAAGGAAATTGCATGTTAATACAATAAGGTGAGCTACTTTAGGAAAGTATATGAAACAATAAGAGACTGAGGTAGTTGCTGAGATGGGAGATATCACAGCGAAGCTTCGCATTATGTTCTTATTGCTGATGTCACAGGGGACTGAGAACAGAGGGAAATGAAATACACTAGTCTGTGACCTCAGACACAGAACATTTCTTTTGTACAGCTAAAAGTCCCCTGTGACAGCCATCATTGGGTTTTATGATCTCCTGTTGTAGCACAGTAGCTTCCTTATTCCCTGTGTGAATGTCACTGCTGTCTGTTTACCTGAGCACAAAAAAACACAGTAAAACATAGAAAAAAGTGCTTCCGTTGAGATGAAGCATGAGGTTCAGAACGGCGGCTGTGCTCTTGAAGTCTGGCTCGCCATACGGACACAATGGTGGATTTACCTCCCACCCCCCCTTCATTTGAACATGTATAATTTTGGAGAGAATATAAATGTGCTCGCCAGGATTCGAACCCTGGTCTCTCCAGTCGAGACCTTTGCATTACTTATTGAGTTATCTGTCCCCCTGGACTTCAGAGGATTCTGTTGGGTTTCTGTAAATTGGCTTTAGAGTCTGGTTTAGACCAGCTCTATATGTAAAGTGCCATGAGATAACTTTTGTTATGATCTGGCGCTATATAAATAAAATTTGATTGATTGATTGATTGATTAAGTGCAAATGTACACGCCCCAAGGCTCTTCTGTCTCTTGTATTGGAGGGGGGGGGGGCTAATGCGCATGTGCCATTTATGATGAGTCTATACGTAAAGCCAGTTAAATCTAAACAAGGCGAAAGTCTAATCATGAACAGACAACTGTCTATTCAAGCAGCATTTGGGTCTACGTGCTGGAAAAATAAACATGTATCCACATAAGGTATGTAATGGCTTATTATACAGTGGAAACTATATAACTGCATGGACTGAATGTTAAACATCTTTGAGTTGCCGCGGAACACAGCCAGTGATTGAGTGAAACATAAGCTTATAGCTCTACTGTATCCTGCTGTTTCTAATTTTAAATTATTTGGAATAAAATGGAATTCAATGCCATAACTGAGGACAACCTTATTAAAGCCAACTCTTTGCTTTAGTTCCAAAAGTGGTCACATTAGTAAGGTTAAATTGTATTTATTTTATTAGTGTATGATAATAAAACAAAATGCAGCTTTATACTGTATTATTTGAAGCATTTATAATGGGACCACTTGGACAGTGGTTTCTGACTCAGACTCAGACTCAGCTTTATTGTCATTCCATCAAAGACATGATCAGAATGAAACAGTTCCCAGGTCTCGGTGTGTAGCATGAATGAACAGGATAAAAAAATAGACAATGATATGTAAAAATAGATAAAAAATAGGTGAAGCAATAGAATAGAATAAAAACTAGAATAAAAACTACTATAAAAAAATGAATATAAAAACCTCTGAATCTGATGTATTCTGCAAAAATGTAGAAAAGTATTGGAATACATAAAACCTCTCAGCCCTGCTATGGATGCAAGTACCTTTATAAACGAGTTGCAAAGGCCTGCAAGTGAGAAATGCGAAGGCAGAAACGAGAGGTAGCATGTAAGTGTGTGTGCGTGGGCGTGCTTACATTTATTGTTCTGCTTCCAACTGTTCCTAACAATGCATCAGTATACGTGACAGTGTGCTTCACCAATTACTGGGCTTCTGTTGAACTCCATTACTTGTGTATTACAGGTAAAATTTGCACAATTGATTGATTCAACATTGTTCTTTCATCTTTTTCTGTAGCAAATGACTTCAATATTTAAAGCTAGCAAGTGTGACCTACAGTGTCATCTTGCAGTGTTGGAATGAAAACGCCGACCCCTAGCTTTGGGTGAAATGAAATGGAAAATGAACAAAGCTCTCATGGAAAACGTCTTAATGACTCTTAATTATCTCTGCCATGGTGATACACTGCTCATGTAGGACATACTAATCCCTCTTTCACTAAATACCTATGCACCTAGAGCAAAGAATTTCAATGCCTTGGTAGGTATGTCACACCAATGCTCTGTAAAGAACTTCACTGTAAAGGTCAGAGTAAATAAAAAAATACCTCAGTGCAATGTCTAAACACATAGGTCGCTTTGACATCACAATATGTCAGCATGTTTTCCCTTCATTACACAAAGATTTTCAGTGTTCTACCATGTTTTAAAACCTGTCGATATTTTTTTTCTGTCAAGCTTACTGATTTAGATTCTCACAGAAACTGGCACATACTCCAGCACCTGTTAAGAGGAGCTGAAACCTTCATGAAGGTAAAGGATTTAACACAAATATCGACTAATATATCAATAAAATGAGGTTTACAACCATAATTCTTTAGTTTTCCTGCCTCATCACTGTCAAGCTGCTCAAGTTTAAGGCCTTAGGAGAATTGGTGTTCATTAACAGCCCCTGAAAACATTAATACAACATTAATAACTAAATCAAGTTGTTAGTTTGTGAAATGTTGAACCTCATAACACACAATGAAAAATACAATGTGAATTTTTTCAAACATTTGCTTGATATTGATGGAAATTCTTATGTGATATGATAAAATGCTTCATTTCCATTAGTCCTAATAATTATTTTAAGAAATTTTGTTAATGACTATTTTTAAAACAGAATAAGAAAAGACATAAAATAATATTAGATTATTGTAATATTATGACATTTGTCATAATTGTTTTGTAGCCCAGACACCTATTAGAAAAGAAACACCTGAATTCAATGTGTCTCAATACTTTTGACTATACAGGGTATGACTTAGGCAATTATGCTATGTAGGTTTTGTTCTGGAGGACAAAGATCTGATCCAAATAGGGGAATGAGGATGTATTAAGAATACCAGGTGGAAATGCAAAGATAAGATCATACTCTTTATTATCCAGATACAGATTTTTAACACCATATATGAATGTGGTGAAAATGCAAGGTATGGAAAAGCTCATGAAAATTACAGTTTCCCTTTGTGTTGTCTCAGGTTATAAAATATATTTTTTCGAGGAAGGAGTCAGCCATTTCCTGCACACGCCCAGATAACCCTAAACCTAAAAGTAATCAGGCTAAATAGGTGAAGATGGTGTTTATGTCACTGAGATCGATCCTAACCTAACTCAATACAAGTCACGTGTACACTCAAACAGCATCAGAAATGATCACATTTGACAGTATTTGAGGAAACTTTCCCTTAGAGGATTAATTATTTTTCAAGCCCTCATCATTCCTGCTCTCATTAAAGGCTTACATGACCCTACATGAGGCTCTATACTTTACACGACCATGAAGTGTGTCCTGTAGAGAGAGGCATTAAATTATACAGCGTGGGGTGTACAGAGGCAGGTCATTACACTGTATGGCAGATAATTTTCAGTTATAGTTGCTGGGGCTTGTTTTACTCCCTCCTCTAATTTCATGCACAATAACCTTCTTAGATGAGGGCTTATAGCTGGAATGAACAATGCAAGAACAATTACTGAATATTTTATACCATTTTTGGGTTAAAATTTTAATCACATTGTAAATGTGCTGATATTTAGAGATTCCTTCTCACTGCTTACATCAGAGGACCCTCGTGCAACCAGTGTGGTTAATTTATTCAACACATTTTTGTGCAAATATCTTGATCACAAGCTTTAAATGCAACACTGATTTATACACATGTTTATGCTGCTTTGGGCTGTTGTCAGAGTTCAAAGATATGTTGGAGAATTTTCAATGTTTTGTTATGGAGATGTTACAATTGAGTGGGTGTTAATTATGTTTAAGAGCTTAATGGCTTTTTCTTGGTAAGATTTTGATGAGTAGTGTCAAAATAACAGTCCCTTTTAACACTAAAACCACAACTCTGAAAAAATTGGGATGTTGTGTGAAATGTAGAAAAAAAACAATGCAATGATTTACAAATCTCATAAAAAACATCAAAAACACCAGTCTGTAAATGTCTGGAGCTGAAAATTTGCTGTAGTTTTGGAAGAGGAATAATATATGATTATTGTTCGATATAGAATTCTCGCTACTTTTAGCAGTCCTGGGTCTTCTTTGTCGCTGTTTCGTTCCATTATTTTCCATTTATTTGCATATTATTAGTCTCTTAGCATAATTGCCTAAGTCATATAGTGTGACTTCAGCAATTATGCTATGAGGCTAACGATTTGGCAAAATGTTTGGACTGTAGGCAGGCCAGTTCAGGACCCAGACTGTTCTACTATGAAGCAGCGAGTTATAACAGATCCAGTATATGGTTTAGTATTGTCAAAATACACAAGGTCTTCCTTGAAAAACATATGGTCTGGATTGGAGCTTATGTTGCTCTAAAACCTCTTTACACCTTTCAGGACTTTTTAAATGTGCAAGCTTCTCATTCCACAGGAACTACACTCCCATACCATCACATGAAGGCTTTAGAACTGAGCGCTAACAACAAACCAGATGGTCCCTCTCCTCTTTAATCTGGAGGATGTAGTATCCATGGTTTCCCAAAAACAATTTCAACTTTCAATTCACCTGACCTCAGAACATTTTTCCCACTTTACTTCAGTCCATTTTGGCCCAGGAAAGACTGGAGCATTTCTGGATCACTGTGTTCATAGACAATGATTTCCATCACAGAATAAAGCCTGGTTTTAATGCAGTGCTGCCTGAGGACCTGAAGATCATGGGCGTCCAGCACTGTTCTTCAGCCTTGTTACTTGTGCACTGAGAATTCTACAGATTTTCTTAATCTTTTGATCTTCTTATGCACTGTAGATGATGAAATCTTTCAAAGTCTTCACAGTTTTACATCAATAAATATATTCTGAATTGTTCCACAGTTTCTAGATGTGATATTTCACAGATCTATGGTGTTATTTTTATACCCAGTCATGTCTGCTGACAATTAACATCAGAACTAAATGTTCCTCCAGCCATTTCTTTCTAATTCCATTTATTTTTTCAGTCTTTTGTTGCCCCTGACACAACTTTTTGAAGACAAGCTGCTGCCACCAAATGAAAACTACCTTTTTTTTTTAATTGTGCATTTTCTCAGTTTAGACATTGGTTAAGTTTTCTGTGTTTTATTGTGAATTAATTGTGAGTTTCAATCTGTTAATAATGAATAGACATTTTACACATTGTCCCAATGTCTTTGGAATCCAGGTTGTGTCAGTATCGGCATCCTTTTGTCCTGATATACATTACAGGTGCAGAGACCCTGTTAACTTGGGAATCTGTTCATCTTCCTTGCTTGGCATGTACATCTCATACGTGTTATCAAGTTAAGTCACTCATTTATTTTCCCCTGAAACAGTGTGTCATTACAGTCACCTCATCCAATTAAAAGAGGGACCTGGGTAGAGTGAGTGAGCTAGAAAATATATAGAGAAAGAAGGTTGTATTGAGATATATGGCAGGCTACACTATGGAGGGAGCTGAGTAATGCCTCGAAGACGAAGGTCACGAGCGCATGCATCAATCACACAAAAGAAAAAAGTGAACGATGGAGACTTGTCTTGATTTTCTGGCAATGTCAGCTCACCCTGATCCACACCAGTATTGGAGAGAGACGGAACAACAGTCGGAAAAGACAAAAGAGAGAAAAAGCAGCGGTAGAACAGAGAATGGGGAGAGATAGAGCTCCGATATTCCTGTGCGCTTTGATACCAGGCTCTGTCCTTGAGCTTGCCGCCAGCGCAGGGTCCCATGGTAACCCACTACAGGAAACAAGTAAGCCAGCTGCAGGCTAGGAGAGTAACCCTGCGTACAATACAGCATCATTAAAAGAAAAAAAAAACAAAAAAAAAAAAACAGTAGTGGTCATGTACCTAAAATCCCATCATGCTTTGACTGTACTGCACACACCCACCTGCAGCAAGTCATGCTGCCTTCATGCATCAGAGCCGCCCACGTATGCACACCAAGATACATTAGCTTTTAACAGTTCACAGTCTCTAAGGTCTCTCTAATCTCTGCATGTATGATTCCCTTTTTCTCCTTGAGGATTTATATCAAAGCTGAATACCAGAAGAATAAAACCCTAAAGTTTCTACTGTATAAACAAAAAAGTTTTCATAATACTTGTTGCATCGGTTGTACAAGAGTTACTTTTTATCTCCTCCACCTGCTGCTGCTTTTGGATGCGCCTCAAAAAAACAGATTTTGTTTTCATTCTATGGTTTACTGTATGTATTCATTTATTTATTTATTTATTTTACTATATCAGTTTGCCTTTCATAGGAATATATGAATTTTCCCATGAGGGTGTAAACGGCAGCTCTACTCACACCTGCCTGGGTGATCAACAACATCCATTTAACACCTTCCTGACAAGTGTGTAATTGTTTTCTCACATGCTGCACATGAAATTGCATAACCAAAACACTCCCTTTGTAAAGTTTTCCACACGCACAAGGCCACTCTCTGCTTCATGGTTGTCAGGCAGACACCATGTACCTTTGCAGCATCATTCACAAAAGGCAGCCTTTTTCCCCAGCCTTGGGAGTGTGTAAATTTGCTTTGGGTTTTGAAATGGTTTAAAAAGAAAGTTACATTGGTAACCCATTCAACTATAAATAGGATCATTACGCAAACAACATACAGTGGTACCTTGGCTTATTAGTGCCTCAACTTACGAGTTATTTTTTTACGTCACTGCTAGTTGACACAACATCCGCACAGCATCCCGTGTCTCACTCGTGTCTTCACTCGAGGCTTAGGAAAATTTCTTTTTCCTAAGCCTTTCCGACCTCTTGTCACCTCATCCACACATGGCAAAGCATTTCAGCACCTCCCCTCTGGACAGCGACCGCACTTTGTTGTGCATCAGGAGATAATTCCCGTAATACCTAATATCACTGTAATCTTCAAATTTAGAATTACATTTAAAAAACGATCAAACTAAATTTAATACATTTAAATTAAATACTCACTTAATTTTCAAAAGCCACAGGGAACCGCAGCAGAGGGATGAAAGAGCCACACGCCTCTCCAGAGCCGCCCAGTAGGTTATATAAAAATGGGGTTGACAGGAGGAACCCGTCAGTGCTCCTCAAGATGGAGGATCCACCACCAGAATACCTACTAGCTGTCCTCCAACATTTTTCTATTTATTGGCTACAACACGGACAACAACGCTGAGCTTTCATTGGTATAAGTTATCCACAAGTTAGGTGTGAGATTGGGTGGTTTTTGGGGGATAGGAATGGATTAATGACATTTCACTTAATTTCAGTGGGGAAAATTTATTTGACATATGACCAAATTGATTTGAGCTCAGTCACGGAAAGACTTAAACTCGTAAATCAAGGTACCACTGTACGTGCTTTCCTTCAGCACTCATAATCCTCCTAAACCTGCAATACTATAGGTGCCCTCTAACTTCTTCTCTAAGAGCATTCCAACTCTGTCTCAAAAGTGATGTTCGTATGCAGCTAAATCACAAGAGCGCACACAGATCTTTTTATAAATATAAGGCCACCCACATTATGTTCAGTTTGAACTATTGCACCTGTAATTACAAGGAGGAGGCAGGGAAGATGAGGGAGATGATTTTTACACTAATGCATAGGTCAGTAAGTAGGATGGTGTTTACAGTATAACAAAGGATGAATGAATGCGTGGGATGAAAACAAGCTCATGACCTGAAGTTCTGCAAAGTAGGACAGGGTGATACTGCCAGAAATAAAATTTCTCATGGATGATTCACAAGTATTTTTTTTTCTTTTTCACTTACAATAAACCTAACAAAAATCATATTATGTATATTATTGGAGGTATACACTCACAATGAAATGCATTCCAAGTAGCAAACAGTTTGCATTTATTTTTTTTTTGTTTAACAATCAATCATATATTTTGTAATATAAGTATTTTTAAGATTTTTAGAAACCAAAACATCAACTAAACAAATTCATTTCCATATATTTCCCACACCTTCTACTTTTCTAGTGGTAAAAATATTTTCTTTATAACATAAATGTCAGTTGTTCATAGAAAGTATATGGTGAATATTTCTGTAATGTTATCAATGGTAGGATTTTAGCATTATCCTTACTTTCAGCTTTAAGGCATTATATTGTGAATGTACCTCTCACTTCACGAAAGAATAAAATTCTCTAAGCAACCTCCTAAAAATGGCCATTATTGACAAATACACTCTTCTTTTTGTCCTTCTTGTTGCAAAAAGTTTTGTATGTTCTGTGCGTGAAAAACAAGGCCTGCGTGCACTTAATATTGCAGTTTTCATCTTGGAATATCCCCACTAAGCTGTTCACAAAAGACAAGATACAACATTTTACTCACACATTCTCACATATAGCAATTTTGAGTGAACAGTTAACTAACAATATTTACTTCACTAATATTCCTGTTTGCAAGCAGCTCTGTACTCTGATTATTAATGTCTTTATATATAATCTATCCCATCAAAAGTTGCAGACGCTGCTTGTGCCATTTTTGGTCTCTATTTTTTGGTTTCGTTTCACTGAACTTTCCCTCCTTTCCTTCCCACGTTCAACTACCTAATTGAAAAGGCTAACGTTGCAGTATTATCCAAGAAGTTGTTTATATTCAAGTCCGTCTTAATGGTTAAAAGCACCTGTGTTTCTCACTCAAGACAGAAATGCGATTTTCCTTTAGTTCATGAATCTGTACCCCAGTCTTGAACACTGGTGGCTGGCTGGTTTGTGTAAAACCTGCAGGGCTGTACTGTACACAACCACAATTTAGATTAATATTTTCAAATATGTAGTACCCTAAACAGTGCAGTTTTTACCCACAAGCGGTTAAACGTACCCCCCACCCCACTGACTGAAAAACCACCACCCCTACTCTAACGGACAGTGCAATACTCACCCTACCTCAGTGCAATAATCCCACCCATGCACCTTGTTTTTCAACTTTACCTTGGATATATTCTTTAATACCTTGCCTGTCCTTATATGCCGTACATATTTTTATCTGTAGTATAGAGATAGCTTTTTGTATATTTTAGTAGTAAGTAGCAGTATTTTCATATTATTTGTATATTTGATATTTTATCTGTCATTTTTGTATATTGCTAATATTTCTCATTTTGTGTGAAATTTTTAGTCTTTTTTGCACTTTATTTGTTCACTGCTAAATAGAGACAGAGCTGCTGAACATATTTTATTGCTCCTGTAACAATGACAATAAAGAATTGTATGTGTATGTAATTGTAAGATACTATTCTATTCTATTCTATTCTACACATATAAGTCCTAAAACCTCAACAAAATCAGCAGCACATCTGACATGTCTTAATCAGAAAATGTTCTCTTCTTGGTGCTTCCTAGCAGCTGTGGCTCTTGAATCCCTTTTGTCATTTCCACCTCAATTATAGCCGCCTTGGTGACCACACTGCATATTCTCCCTTAAAAGATGAACCCGCTTGCCCGTCAGAACACACACAAAACCATACATTCGATTAACACAAGTACACCCAAGTGATCAAACAGCCTAACACCTTGATAGTCCCTCTCCTGGCCCGTCTGAAGCTTCAGCGATGGTCTTCGACAAGCAGTGAGTAATGAGAGTGGGGTCTGAGCCAAGCTGTTTGGCTGTGTAATCCCTATCATAATGCCCTTCATTGGACGGCCAGGGGTCATAAATAAACAGCACAGCGACTAGCATCAGTGTGTCGCAGACAGCAGATTGTAAATTGGTCTTGCCCAGGAGCAGGGGCGGGGGTTACGCTGCTGATGACTGAGAGGGTCACACTGTGGCATGGTGTGACTGCTGCACACACTTATTATGCTGAAGGTGTGATGGGTGGGGAGGCAGAGAAGGAGAGTGAGAGGAAGAGAGGCAGCGCTGAATGACAGCGCTGTCGAGGGGTTATGATGGCTGTTACACCCTGTGATGTCAGGGGGCTCCCACGGGGAAGATGTGGGATCCAGAAACAGTGTCCCACTGCAGATGTACTCTGTGTGAGTCTGCTGGAGCATGACTGGAGTGTAGGTGCATGTGATGCGGCGTCTGTGTGTGTGTTTGTGTGTGTGTTGGCGCTGGTCTGTCAGCTGCAGGCGTTTCTCGTCCTGTAGATGTGAAAGGAGTGGCTAGGTGTGCATTTTCAAGTCGCTGCAAGGTCAGAGCCGGCCTCGTTGCTCAGTGTCAGAATGGAGGACAGGAAGGAGGAAGGTAGGTGAGTGGGTAGGGGATGGGACGGGGAGTCATCATTGTCTCCATGGGGGGGCCCCGGGGGACATGAGCCCTTGTTGAGTCCTTGAATCCTATTTTTTTTTTTTTTTGCCTGCACAGTAACAGAAAATCACTGGCTGCTTTTCTGCAACACAGCTTTTACAGAAACATACAGGCTGGCTGACAAACTGCAGACCATAAACACAGGGCTTTTATGAATCAGTATCAGAATAACAATACTTTACTAATCCCAGGGGGAAATTATTGGGTGTTATATATATATATATATATATATAATGTGCTGTATATATTTTTATTAAAATACTCTATTAAGACACAATGAATGATATGTCATATGCTCTTATGCTATCAGAGCTCAGCTTTTGACAAGTGAATATCATTCTCAGGTGAATCAAGTCACTATTCATCTATGTCGCTGTATATATAACCAGCAGCTTGGCGACTCTGAGGAAGACACATGCTTGAAACAAAGTAGTCCGAATGAAGTGCAGTTGTGTTGGAAGAGAAAATGTTGATGCTTACTGTCATGTACACAGTACAGTATATTGTGGCTTTCATGGCAGGTCTCTCTATCTCTTTAATCATCAGAAACGGTAAGTCAATTATAGAGTACTTGACTTAAGTGCTATTTACCATTATTCCTATTAGAATGACAATAATAGGAATAAGACAACAGGTGAAGAGCTGCTACTGCTACTGGTTCTATTATGAGCCCTGCACATACATGGAGAGGAGAGGAGCAAACTTTGTTTTCTGCAAAGGGGAAAACATGGGAAAATCAATTTATACAGTAAAAATTTATTTTATATATA
>JAPQRQ010000439.1:0-16432 GCA_037367365.1 Apogon talboti
TGCCCCGCCCCCATTCTGTGGAAGTTCAGGTTTGAGCACTGACAGCAAGGACAAGTCCCTGCCTGCACATACATTGCCAAACCAACTGTCTCTTAGTGAAACAATTACTCATAACACCGGGGGCTCGGCCCAGTGAATAGGCCTGTTGTTTGGCTGTAACCATGTGAATAAGCTTTGCATGAATCACGCCCCATATCCCTGAACTTGTACAGTTTATCAAAACTTTGACACCGGCTCACAAATATTGACGGAAAAAAGGAGATAGGATGGGAAATAGCAGGCGACTGGTGAAGCCTCCGAGCAAAACTTACTAAAAACCTATTTACTTGGAATAAGGGGGGATCAAACGAGGGAGGAGGAAGGTGCTTCCCAGGAGGACGGCTTTATTATCGCCTTGTTTTCCCCCAGAGGCGCAGTGTCCTTGGTACAGATGTTGAATTTTCATGTGCAGTGTTGTGCAAGTTACTTCTAAACTGTAATACATTACAGATTACTTGTTACAAGTGTTACCTGGCGACGCGGCGTGGGTTCTGTCCGGGTACTCCGGCTTCCTCCCACCACATTTCATAGGTTAATTGGTTAATCTAAATCAACCATAGGTTTGAATGTGAGAGTGATTGGTTGTTTGTCTCTTTATGTCGGCCCTGCGATGAACTGGTGACATGTCCAGGGTGAGCCCCGCCTTCGCTGGGATGGGCTCCAGTACCCCCACAACCCGAATGAGGATAAAGCAGTTCTGAAGATGAATGAATTACTTGTTACTGTTATTTATAAGTAATTCCTTACTGTACATTATTACTGTCTCAGAATTGTAATGCGTTACATGACTCCTGTATTACTGTTGAGTTACATACAAACTCTCTTCATAACCCTTCCAATACAAGTGATAGGAGAGCCTTAGGATGCATAAATTTGCGCCCCGAAGTCCATGTGGACAGATAGCTCAGTTAGTAACGCTACGGTTCATGATGTTCCAATCCCAGCAGGAACACTTGCATTTTTTTCAACATTTTCCATGTTCAAATGGGGCGGGGCCAAGGACGCTGGTAGATAAATCTGCAATCGATAAAGAATTCTAACTAGTCCTAGAAACGTTAGCTTACCTTGTTGTTGCTGATCACAGGGATCATGCTAACTGTCTACTGTAAACAGGGTTAGGGTTAGTAATGAGCATACGTCCATGTGGACAACGGACTGTCTTCTGCCGTCTTCACCCATTGGCTGAACACCAACAGGAAGTAGAACTGTACAGACACATTTTGGATTCCTTAAGGTCTCACGATCTTAGTGTTATTTATTTATTTATTTATTTCATTTGAGCAATTAAATTATGGACAAAAGTGTGTTGTAACAAGCGCTTTTGAACATGTACCGAGTAAAATATGACTGAAAATTGATTAGTAGTGCCTTACACTACTGCATTACAGCAAAAAGTAATCTGTCACTGTAACGCATTACTTTTGTAATGCAGTACTCCCAACACTGATTATTGCCTTGTTTTCCTGCAGAGGCGCAGCGTCCTTGGTACAGATGTTGGGATTTCATGTGTGGTTAGAGCTGTTTCATTGCTGTTCAGACACATTGCTGCTTATAGATAATGGCAGGGGATGGGCGCTGAGTGGCTGTAAACCTTGAAGCTTGTTTGCACACAGCAGCGACTGGGGCATGTTTTTTGTGCTCGTGGGGTTTTCAAGCGTCTCATATTGGCCATGTCGTGGTTAGTGAAATGTGTAGAAATTATATGTGACTCTGGCCAGAGAGTAAGCTGCGGCAACAGCGCTGGCCACACCCGGCTCGCCCACATGTCTGCACCAACCAAACCGAAAAAAATAAAAAAACAAAAAGGAAGCAGAAGCACAAGGAGCACCGGTGACATCAGCTGTGGGCTGAGCTGTCCAACCGGTCGGAGTTGTAATGGAGAAAAAAGCCGTTAGAGTCGGCCCCAGGTGGTTTTAACTGGTGTGTACGTTTGTTGAAGAGGGAGTGTTGAGTGTGTTTTACCTTAGAGTCTGTTTGAGTTTGGGTGAAGGGTACGGAATAGTATTATCTACTCTGAAGTGGACCCTGCTGTTGGTTAATAGTGTCACAAAGATATGTAGTAAAGCCCATAATAATCATGATTTTTATATTACAGATAGGACTGGCAAATATACGCAGGTAATTTCATTAATCAAGGTTTTGATGTATGAAAAATCCCTCAAGTGCAAAATGCAGATTGTTGCTCTGGAGACATTTCTTACTCAACAAAAACCTGTTTTCTTTGTGTAGTTGATTGTCGGTGCTTTTTCTGGATCTTATGTGGCTTACTGTTTTAGTGTTTTTGAGTCAAAACCATGTAGACGGAAAACAATCAATTAATTTTCTTTTGCTCATATTGTTCAGCTCTAGTTACAGCCCAAAGTTAAAGGTATAATATGTCACATATTTGCAGTAAAATATCTAAAAATGACAAGGCCTGTTTTATTTGTTTCTGTTGTCCCATGTATTTACAATATATCCATAATTTCAACAAAGGTCAAACAGAAATCAGGCGTCTTTCATTTGGTTCCATGTCAAAAACATCAGAAAAAGAGGCTTGTAGTGTTAGATTATGCTTAGTAAGTATTAGTTTTACAGCTAGTATTGTTTGCAAGTTATTGTGCGACAAAATAATTGAGTAGATAAATATTTTTCACGTAAACTACAGTTTAAAACCAGTGATTCATGTTAGCACCAAGCTAACATGTTAGCATTCTGTAACTTACTATTAATCACGCTACGTGGACAAAAGTATTGGGACATGTCAAATGCAGGTGTTTCATCGTTACCAGAGGATTCGACTACATAATGACAAATGTCCTAAAATTTTATATTTGTATTTAAAATTCATCTTTGAGGGTTAGTGTGTTCATATTGTCATTGAAAACACTAACAAAATGCTTAAGATTTATTTACGCATAACTTGACTCAATGTTGAAAGTTCTACCTCCAGATTTCTGAAATATTTCTCATGTTCCCACCATAAATAATCATTTTAAACTCATCTGGTTTCTTCAACTCTCATTCAGGGAAAAAAAAAAAAGTCTTCAAACTTTGCGGAAATAGTGATTCGATGAGGTGTGACATGTCCCAATATTTTTGTCCATATGGTGCTTGTCAACTCATTTAATGTTAAATTACAACATTGGTTAATGTTACTTACGGCTGGATTGAAATGAAATAATGTAAATGTAACACAATAAAACTTTAAGACATGATCTTCAACAACCCTTTCTGCCTGACTGAAAACAACAACTCCCATGATCCCACACTGCTTTACAATGCCATCAGACATGTTCTGTATTCATTCTGATTGAAGCCCCCATATGTTCTATATAGAACCTATTTGAAGTGAACAAAATGGTTGAAAAGTGTCCACATTTCATGTCAGAACCGGCTTCAAGTACTGAAAGAATCTGTGGATTATAAATATGCCATAGCTGTCTAAAAATCTCTGGCTTTCAACTAAATTCGGCCTATTTTTAACACTCAAGTCAGACGTCTGGCTGTCTTTTGACCTGCCAATCACTAACACCGCCTTGTGTGTTTTAGGATTTCTAGGTTATATCTTGCTCCTGTGCAGATCTGACGTCTTGCAAAAAGTTGTGTTCTTCCGCTTTAATTATACAGGGAACATTTACTCGGTTTGAGGAGTGAAATTATTATTTTAGCACGTCTTACATGGCGTGTGACACCAATAACAATGCATGGAGGGTTTTTTTTTTTTTTTTTGAGCTCACAGTGCTGTGTCACTGCCAGGCGGCCTGCTGGGAAACACGCATGTCTTAATACCGGAGCAAGAGCATCAGGGATGAGTGACTGCAGTTTGACGGGAAAGCGGCGCCGACGCAAACGTGGACACGCTTAATTAGAACCGGTCACATTATAGATACCCAGAGCTTTAATTTGTACAAAGTGGCAAGAAAACACATGAGTATTTCCTGAGTTTTTCTTTCAGCTCAGAACGTTTTGAAGGCCATCTTCCACATCAGGACTGAACGCACTGTTTCCCTTCACACC
The DNA here is from genome assembly GCA_037367365.1 of Apogon talboti. Taxonomy (NCBI): domain Eukaryota; kingdom Metazoa; phylum Chordata; class Actinopteri; order Kurtiformes; family Apogonidae; genus Apogon; species Apogon talboti. The sequence continues at coordinate 4,039 of JAPQRQ010000439.1, forward strand.
GGGTGTAACGTTACGGTTCTTAGGTTGTCATACGGAAGACGCAGAGGCTTCTGCTTCACAGATGTGCGATGTTCAATAACACCTTTCAGTTTTGCACTTAATGGCAGCTTTGTGAAGAAAATTGCGTTTCTTTTGTTCTGTTTTTTTCCCCTTCAGATTTATTGACCTTTAGTGGAGTCTGTTTACATTTACTGGTACATGGCCTCATTCTCTGTCAAGACGCTTTATTGACCTACAACTTTAGCGTTGAACCTAAATTAAACTTTCACATATAACAATGGCTGTTACACAGTATGAGCACGTTGATCATAATGAAAATAGTTAATTATATACTAACTGACCAAAATGTATGTCTTCATCTGTACACATATTTTTAGCATTAAACCTAAATTAAAGTTCCCAAATATAACATTAGTGTTGTAGTTGACTCTGACATTAGTGTAAAAAACCACATCAAAGTTGTACGATCATCTTTTTTTTCAGTCTTATGAATGGTCACATTCCTAAAAATACTCAATTTCTTAAGTTTTTTTGTGTTTAGATTACATTAGATGGCACTTAATTGATCCATTGTGCCGAGCCCTCAGGAAATTAAGGTTCCAATAGCAGCACAACACCGAATATACATATACACACACAAGAAATACCACAAGAAAACTAGCACAATAGCTATAAAAAACAGTAGTGAAAAAAAAAGACTTTTGCACATCAGAAAGTACTAGTGGAAACAATTAGTAGCAAAGTAATAATAATAATAAATAAGTGGTAATAATAATCAAAAAAATACTAATAATTAATAAATAATTGTACATAGGTAAGTATGTTATAATATTATAATATGCACAATATAAAAATCTAGATAAATGTATAGTTTAATAATCAAATTATAAAAGTTATAATAAATTGATAACCAATAGTAGTCATTACAACGCTATACAAATAATAATAATAAAAAATCGTGGAAAAATAACTTATACAGTTTATTTGAGGGAGGTGATGAAATTAACGTGTCAAAAGCTGAAAAACCAGGGATGTACATGAGTAATGGATTGTCAGTAAACGTAGACGAGAACTAACGTTAAAGCAGTGTTTCGCTTTTTCCTCCCATGTGTTACGTGAACTAAGTAAAATCTGAAAAGTGTCATAACCAGTCACATCCTAGATACCTGGAGCATTAATTTGTACAAAGTGGCAGGAAAACACAGGAGTATTTCCTGAGTTTTTCCCCTACAGCTCCGAAACATTTTCACAGCCCCCTTTTTCCACACCGGCGCTGAATGCACTTTTTCCCCTTCACACCAGGTGTAATATTACGGTCCTTAAGTATTTAAGTCACTCACGTTCCTGCCTCTGGGAGACGCCGAGGCTCCTCCTTCACAGATGTGCGAGATGAAACTTCTGCAGAACTCAAATGTGCCACTTACACCTTTCAATTTCGCTCTTAATGGCAGTCTGGCAACCAGAAATCGCGCGCCTTTTGAAAGCGGGATTGGTTTTGACACCATTACCTTACCGTACGGAAATATCACAATTTCACACTACACACCATGAAACAGCCTTATCACACAGAGCAGCCCCTCTCTGTCTGCTGCTGTTAGGCTTGTAGCGCTCAAGCTTTTCCAGTCTCTTTCATAGTTCAAGTTGTATTTTTTTTCCCCTTCAAATTTATTGACCTTTCGTCGAGGCTATTTACATTTTCTATATTGTATTGTGAGTTCCTGTTATATAGCCCCATTCTCTGTCAAGAAGCCCTCCGTGTATTGCTTTATTGACCTACGTTGAACCAAAGGCTGCCTTGTCTCTCGGGTTATTGAACGCGGAGAAAAGAAACGAAGAGAATGGACGTGGCTGTATTATTGTTTGTATATTGAACGAGGCCGGACCGGCGCCTTTTTAAAAAGACAGGCTTGTGCAGCAGCTAGCCTGCGATTTAATCAACTCGTTTTATGCCTGTGAATATTGAAATCCTGTGGGTTGTTTTTACTCGTGCTCTTGATGCCCACGTTACAGAGCGCTCTTCCTTTTTTCAGTGCCACATCTGCTCGCCGCATCTGCCAAGGCTGAGAAAACCAGGTGTGATGGCGAACATGACCCAAGTGTTACACAGGGAGTCCTCATTTGTCAGGGCAGACTTTCATCCCTCCTTCACTGATGACTGACGCTAGTTTCAGACTCTGCATTCACACAAGGTTTAACACGTTGGTTTTTATAAGAACATTCGCGCAGATATATGACATCCGCAGATCTAAACAAACGCAGTGCGACACTTTGCTCATGTGCTTTAGTGCGGTTTGTGTTGAAGTCTGTTTTGTGTTGGTTTTAAACTCACAACTGCGGTTTTGATTAGCTTCATCCTTACAGAGAAGTCTACTTTTATGTAAAGCGTATCCTAGCAACCATGTTCATTGACTCCTTCTGCTCTTCTACAGCAGCAACATTAGCTGCAATTAGCTTAGAAGTGGAGTTAGCTCATGTCAACAAATGACCCAAGTATTACACAGGGAGTCCTCATTTGTCAGGACAGACTTTCATCCTCCTGAAGATGATTTCAGACTCTCACACAAGGCTTCACACACTGGCTTTTATATATTCTTTATGAGAACACTTGCACAGATCTATAACATCCACAGATCTGAACAAACGCAGTACAACGTTTTAATTTGTCATAATTGCTCATGTGCTGAAGTGAAGTTTGTGTTGAAGTCTGTTTTGTGTTGAAGTCTGTTTTGTGTTGGTTTTAAACTCACAGCTGTGGTTTTAATTAGCTTCATCCTTACAGAGAACTCTACTTTTATGTAAAGCGTATCCTAGCAACCATGTTCATTGACTCTTCTGCTCTTCTACAGCAGCAACATTAGCTGCAATTAGCTTAGAAGTGGAGTTAGCTAATGTAGCAACCGACCCACTCCCACACTCAAAACACAAAGTTGAACTAAACACAAAGATGCACACAAATCTTATGTACACCTTAAATCTTTTGTCTATGTTGTGCCAATATTGTGTATTTTTTTTGCATAAGTTGACATGTACTACTGACTACTACTATACCACTGTACTAGTACTAGTATTTTAAAATGGCTGCAACAAGTTCTGCATTATGTAATATAATCTGCTGCATTTTGCAACACAGCTTGAACTCTATGCAGTACGTTTCCCTGAATTGTGCAAAAATTACGACATGTTGCAATGGCTAGTACAGAGCATGACCGCATTTGTGATGATGAAAATGGTTAATTATGTAGTAACGATATTAACGGAGTAGCGTCATCTTTTTAGCATTTTACAAATAAAAGTTTTAAAAGATGAAAAACTAGGGATGTACATGAATAATGGATTAGTCAATTAGTTAGCAGGCATATGTTTTGTTTTGTTTTTTTATTTTGCATATGAGGAGATTTATGTTTTACTTACTCATGTTTATGCCCTTTTACTGTTTCTACCTGAGTACATTTATTAATTAAAAATGAAAAAAGTAAATGGTTTATATGTTTGGACAGTTTTATTATTAGAATTATTACTTTGACATAACTTGTCATCTAATTGACTTAAACTGGATTGATTCGTTAGTTTCAGAATATAATAAAATGCCCATCTCTATGAAAAACTACCATGAGTTTGATTATAACAGTGTTGTTGTTGTTTCTATAATGGTCTTTTCACTCAACTGCTCTTCCCACAAGAGCTGCTAATTATTATGAAATGTGAGAACACCGCATTCATTGTGTATTATTACAATGTATGGGTCAAATGTATTACATCTGTCAAGTTCTTCCATAAGGCGGACTAGAAAATCTGCTAAATAGAAATGAGCAATTAAATAAACAAACGGTTCAGTGTGCCCTACAGTAGGAGTTGACACGACGGCTTCCATAGAATGTGGCCTACATTTCCTTGCGTGCCACATGTTTAATACCGTGCTAACGACGCCGCTCCATTATAGCCACCCTCCTGTCACGTTCGAAGAGATCCGACATGAAACTTTTTTTTCCAGAAATGAGCCCTAGCATGTGCGGAAGCCGAAAGCCTCCATCACTTCATCACAGATGGATGAGCGCATTAGAACCTTTTCAGGACCACACATGCTCAGCTGTGCAGCTCTGACGTTTACTTCCACAACACTTCCAGTGCTGACATGCTGGGTTATGAGAGCAGCTTTTTTTTTTTTTTTTTTTTTCTGCATCTTTAGGCATCTTCCTGTACACGTTAATGCAAAACACCAGCGTGAAACAACGTACAGCGCGAAAGACTTTCCCACAGATTTCAGTAATTGTTAAAATTGGCACAGGGATGCATGAAGTTCAGGTTGAAATTGTGATATAATTTGGCACAGTGCAGAATAATTGCATGCGCATTATTGTATAAATACATATTTTGCTTGATGGCCCTTCACTGTCCTGTAATTAGCTTAATTAAATCATTCAACTGTGTTCTCATCATGGTCTATAAATAAGCCACATTTTTATTCTGCTGTTCCTCAAGGATATTTTCTGCTGCTTTGGTTCCATAATGCACTTCTAAGCTGCGCACTGATGCTCATATGAAAATTTGATGCACTACACGCTTGGTTCTCCCCCATCGCTGCACAGGGGCAAAACAAGCCTCCCCCCTTCGCTTTCCCATTTGATCTAACACCCCAGCTGTTTCTCTGCTCTCCAACAACCTCCTGCTTCGTCTCCCGTCTTCCCATTTTATTCTCCTCATCTCTTCAAACGTTTAAGAAAAAAAAAACCAAAAACTTAAATCTCAAACTTGCGTGTGCTTCCGTTACATCGGTACGTCTATAATCCTAAAAGAGAAGCTGATGTTTCTGCTTCATGAAAAATTCACCCTCAGATGACCTTTTAGGTGTCAGAAATTCGAGCAGCGCCTGAACATGTTTTGTGGGTGCTTTTAAGGAAGTATCTGGAGAGTTTTGGTCAGTTTTGGCCGTGCATTTATTCAACTGTGCTATTGATTTTAGCAGCAGGACTCAAGTAAAAATAGATTCAAATAAAGAAAAAGTGCATTTTTAACACCATGCGGTGAGCTTAAATGCACTTTAAATTGAGTAAATGCACAATTAAACAGTGTATTAAAGGCAGTGAGATGATGCTGTGAAATACTGCAGATGTGATGTGACTCATGTTTAATGAACCAAAGTTTCAATTCAATAGTGGCTCATATTCACTCCATGAACATTAGGTGTTGGCAGGTACTAAAAGCCAATGTAATACAAACGGTTTAAAGGAGGGAAAAAAAGTGCATTAATCAGCTGATATGACCCTGTATTCAACAAACTGCATAGCTGTTGAACTGAGCATCTAATTCTTTTTATATGTGTTTTTACATAAATGAATGAATCTGGATCAATGAACATCAAATCAAAGAAGCTGTAGTAAATATAATCAGGAGGGATTTTTACTCCCAAGCTTTTATTTTCACTAAAAGTCAACAGTAATTCCAGTCGGGGAGCCTGATTTTATTCACTGTTGGAGCTTAGTTCAACCTGAAAGGTAGTTTTAACCCTTTATAGTTCACTCATGGAAATACTCTGAAAATCTGAATTCCAACCGTAGTGTGTTATTAAAGGACATAACGAGACTTTATTACTTTTATGAAATTTTTCAAAATTTTTTATTGTCATGTAGAAAATCAAGGCTAATGGAGTTGGCATATTTGGTTCCTCGCCCATAAACCGCAAAAAAAAAAAAAAAAAAAAAAAGCTGACAGTAGCTAGTGTTGTTGCTACTATTGATCTGCAACAGGGCTGTCAAACTCATTTTGGTTCAGGAGCCAAATTCAGCCCAATATGATCTGAAGTGAGCGAGACCGGTAAAATAATAACAGTGGAAAAAGAACAATTCCATTATGAAAATGTGTACGTCTACGAAGTTTCCTTAAAAATGTGAATAACATGAACAACCTGATATGTCTTAAGGAAAATAAGTGCAATTTTAACAATATTATGCCTCAGCTTATCATTTATACGGTCATTACAAATTACAAATATTACAAAACACTTAGTGAACGGCACAATATTGTTAAAATTTCACTTCTTTTAAGACATTTCAGTTTGTTTGTATTTGTTCAGGTAATTCTCATTTTTTGTTAAAGGATAGATTGTAAATGTAAAAGAATTTATGTAATTTTACTTTTTCTGCACTATGTTGAAAAGAAAAGTTAGGAGTTGTCGTAATTTATAGGTTATTATGATGGTATTTTACTGGTCCAATCCATTTCAGATCATACTGGTCTGTGTGTGGCCCCTGAACCACAATGATTTTAAAGTCCTTGATTGTTATTGAATGTTCAGTGTAATTTTTGCATTTTACAAATTCATCCCACGGGCCGGATAGGACCCTTTGGTGGGCCGCTTATGTTTGACATCTGTGCTCTACACAAACCCTCTACGTAGAATTCATTTACAGATGCACGTGGGGAACCAAAACATCATCTGCGCTGGAATGCAGCCAGCTGACAACATTTACATATGAAAACTTTGAAGTAATTTATGTCTCTTTTAAAAAGTCTTTTGTAAAACTTTGTACAATAATCCTTTACACTTGGAGTTTCTTCGTCGGGAGCCTTATTGTTTGTGGTGTGGGTGTTGGACATTTCCAAGGTAGAGCAGTATCTCACTAAACACATAAAGGACACAAAGGAGACAAAGCAAATAGAAGCATTGTCTGATAAAGAATGAGTCTCCGAGGAGGCAAAGTCCTCATCTCCGACTTTCCCTTTCTCATCCCACTGTTTGTCTATTTTTGAGTCTCTCCCACGCCTTTTTTTTTCAGCCTTCCATCGCTGGTCTGTATAATAGTTGTAGGTTACTTCTGCCGCCTTGATCTGACGCTGTGCGGGGCTTGTGAATGAAAATTAAAACACTGATGTCTGTTCTGGAGTCGGTTATTAGAAAGGAAACCGGGGGGGGGGGGTGTGGTGTTTTGTCTTTTATTTGTTCGCTGGTTTTCCTATCAGCGGACCCCCCCCCCACCCCCTCTGGAGGAGCTGCTCTGTGACTCTGTGAACCACATGGTGTAGGCCATATAGTCAGTGTAAACATGTCTGAGGGCGACCGCCTCAGCAAGGTCGCTCAAGGACACGCCCACGCATCTTTGCATGCAGTAACGCTCAGCAGCTTTTTCACTGTGTTGAACTTATTGAATATTTAGACCAGACGGACATTGAAATGCATCTGCCGCGTTGTTTTAATTCATTAGCGGCCCGAGGTTTAGGACCAGGCCAGTTCAGGTCAATGAATTCCAAATAGGACGGAATTTTATTTTTCTGAGCCGTAATTATTCCTGTAGGTGTTTGAATGTAAATGACTCTTTCATTAACTCACAAAATGTGTGTAAAATATTCAGCTAATTGCTAAATTATGTACAGTGATGCTGAGAGCATCTCTGACGTAACATTTCATTTAAAGGGGTTATATGCAGTGTTGATAATCAATAATTAATCCAACTCTCGGCAATAGGGGAAAATCATCCTATAGATACTAAACCCACATAGAAATTAATGCTAAATCTCGACAGATTATATCAATGACTGAATAAAGTGTCATGTTTTTTTACATTATAGCTGTATTATAGTATCATCAGGTCAGCTGTAGTTTTGTTATGTATTTATTAAGCGATATTGCAGTAGAATGACTATTATTGCGTTACTACCATTTATAATTCCCATTCAAAGTAAAAAATATTAAGCTCATGATTCACATTCAGGTTCTTCTGGCTGTAAGTTAGATGTAACTGTAGAATAATGCATTAGTAATTTATTTTATTTATTTGACCTTTGAGAACAGCTTCTTATTTACAATCATGACCTGATGGTAAGTGGTTTATAGTGACTGATAAGGAGCCAACATGCTGCTAACGTGTGCCAGTTAACCACTGTTTAATGGTGAATATGCACGTCTTCATCTACACACTGTCAACAGTCCCTCTTCACTTTCGATTACTATGTTGCGTTTAGATAAAAGCTGCCTCAAGGGCATCTTTGCTCCATCTCTAAAGACGAATTGCAACAATTCCAAGAGAAGGAGCAGAAATAGAGATCAGTCCTCAGTTTGTGACACCCGGCTTCGATAACGTAGGGAGTATGAATGAGCGTTAAAGCGTCAACCGGGCGCTCCACGCCATCATGTCTGGTTATTTTCACCGACGCCGGCCTTAAACAGACACAACCCACTGCACACTGTGAGGATTCTTGTGCTATTACTTCCTACTTCATCCATTCATCTTTTTTTTTTATTCTTAGGTTTCCTGTACTCAAAAACACTTCATTTCCAGGGTCCTGCTGATTTAAATGGGTTATTATTTTGACTTTGCCATCAGTTATACAACACTTTCCTACTTTCGTCTGAAATAAAAAAGCGATTTTAGTAAATCAGTTGCTCTATTTTCCCATTTTTGTGCTTCTGTTCAAGTCCTTGTCCTGTTTTGCTGAAATTGCTGTCTGAATGTGACGTTAAACCTCTTACACTGACTTTGGTTTAACCCTGTGGTTTTGCCTCTTCACTGCCAACCAAAAGACTGTTGAAAAAGTTCAGTTCTCAAGCAGAGCGCAACCAAAAGTAGCTGCGTTTAACAAGGTTCACGGAGGATGTCACATTTTCCAATCCACATACAAGTCAATGACGGTTAATGCGTTTTGCACTTCATTACTTTGCACATATTTTATTCCTGTAGTGGATGAGGACGGCCGGTGTCAACTCGCTTTGTAATCGTTGCATGAAACTGAAATGGTCGACCCTTTTCAGAGGTGATTCCTTCAACTTGTACCTCCTTATGTGAGATGTAGGTGTTGTGATCAAACCCCAACGCCTATCTCCTTCCTGGTACGTCCAATTAGAGCCGCCGTGCACGTAATCCCTTGGTACGTTAAAGCGCTGAGTCGGCTAAATTAGCTCTTACCAAGCAAACAACAACAAAAACCTTAATTTCTTTAGGGAAATCTGGCTTTTTGAGGTGGATGTCGAGGGCTGGTACCGACCTGCTGGGGAGTATTTAAAGGGATCATAGCTGGAAGAGCGGTAATACAGGGAAATTGTACACTGCGCCGCTGCTTATTTGTGCGCCTAGTTTGATTTTAACAACCTACCACCGCTGACAGATTTGTCCTTTTCTGTCTTTGGAAGTGAAGAAACGACAATACTGGTTATTCATGTTTCATCTTCCAGCGCTTAGCCATGTCCCTGTAATCACTGGGATTAACCATAGTTGTAGGCGGAACGTGAGTGTGAGGATCGGACTTGCCTCTAGCCAAGTTGCTAGTAGCAGCTTAGCGAGGTTTGGGATGTAACTGTAACTGCGAGGCCTCTTGTACCTACAAAAGTGAAGAGCGAAAACAGCCAAAGAAGTCGTTTGCATGAATTTTCACTTCATGAGAAAAAAAAGAAGTCGAACACAGACAGAAATATTCTCCCCGTGCCTTAACATGAACAAGAAATCGTCCTGTGGGAACACCATTTTATGAGGTTTCTTTGTGTAATAAGCACGCAGGGGTTTGGCAGCTTCTCTCGCTATGGGAAACATACACAAAGGTCTGGCTGATTGCTTTCTGCAGTGGCGGCGGCTCCGTCTAATGTCAGGGTGTAGGCGTTCATTTCACCTGGGGAGCCTCCCCGCATATGGGCGAGCGCCGATGCCTCTGGATTTTATTTCACAGAGCGCTAAGGAGGTTTTGAAGTGCTTTGACATGAGCTACTGGACATGGAGCTGAAATCAAGCACAAAATGACAGCTTTGGCCCTTTGTAAAACCTTTCAGAAGGAAGATAGGGGGGAGAATTGCGCTAAAACTAGTGCCGTAAATGTGCTTTGAGACCCTTAAATGGCGCGGATTGGACTCTGGAGCTGAGGCACAAATGGCCCATAGAAGCCAATCTGAATCATACAGCGATAAAGAATAGCATCTCAGCAGCCGCATCAACGCATTACCGAGAAATCTGGGTTTAGACAGACGTCATACAGACATGATTTAACTTGTAAAACTGGAGAATGAGTCAGTTGTTTGAGAGCAGCGCACACACCGCAGGGAGGTTCACCACCGCGCAATGAGAACAGGCAGATAAAGGACCGAAAAGGCTCATAGGTGATTACAAAACAGTTATAGCAGCAATAAGTATTTGACAAGAACGAACTGTAGCACTTTATCGTTTATTTAGTGTTTATTTCAGGGATACACGGTTTGGATTTTCACATCACTCATGTCCTTCACTGTGATTTTCCACAACGTTTTTCAGTTGTTGTTTTTTTTTTTTTAACATTTCTACAGACATGACTTTTCTGCTTTCACCTTCCAGACGTCATAAACTTCTGTTCATCAATATTCACTGAAATATCTTTAAAATAATCTCAGTTAACATCTACAATATTCCTACACGTCTGAAAAGGACTCAAGTTAGTGCTGATTTATAGCATCACATATATTTTCCTTGTATTTTACCTCATGTTTATTTAAGATGTATCATTTTGCATGCGTTAGTTTCTGTAATTTTGATACAATTGTCTATTTTTTTAAGGGGAGGTATTAGCATTAGCTATTTTTAGGCTCTAATCTCTCCTGCACAATGTGCTAACTTTGTAAAATGAAATCATCTTATTGTGCGTAGTGGGCAAATAAGCTAAAATAACATAAAACGCGAGTTTACTTCAGTTAAATTCACTGATTTCTAGCTCAAACATAGAACTCAAACTACAGATGCACTGATACTGTTCTTTAAATAAGGTTTTGTTTGATATCTGGTGCCTGTATGAATGTTGCTGTTTCTTTATTTTGTTTTTTTTTGTTGTTATTTATGCCCCTTAACCTTTTATCGTGAAAGTGACTATTTTTGTGAATTTCCGCAAATATTAACGTTTGTGGACATTACCAAAATGAGTCATTTGTCCGATAAAGGGTTAACAAAGAAATCTTCCTTATATAAGTGTAAAAATACAAGTTAATACAAGTATTTTTGCTCTTTATCATATCATCTTTGAATTAACACAGATTCATGAGACAAATTTATGAAAAAGTGGTGACTATCTGACACTGCCGTCTGTGAAAACACACGCTGATATTCACTGATATCGGTAAATATCGACCGATACTGATGTCCATTGCGTTCCCAAACAGAAGTTCTCTCGTTTCAGCGTTGTGAATCCAACAATCACCATGTATTTTGTATTATTTCTTCAATTAAATCACCCTGACTCTGACCTTTACATCGCCGCCTTCATGACCGGACAGGTTGATATTACATTTGGGGTTTGATTAATTGGTCAGTCCTGTTTTTTATTTGTAGTGTTCTTCCAGGTTGACAAAGTACAACAGAAACTCAGACTCACAGCAGTACATCTCACATACGCCACTTCAGCGGCGCAAGTGTGTTCCACAAATGAAACACCAGGGCGATTTAAATGCCAAGAAAAACAAATAGAGTTGAGTAAATACAAGTGGATCTCGGCTGTAGATGACAGTGTAGTTGAGTAGCTTTCAGCAGGTGTTTCTGTTCAGCTTTAATGCCACGGATAGAATCACAGCTCTTTATGTCATCGGTTGGTGCATTCCACTGAGATGTGGATTCCACAGAGAAAGCTTGGAAGCAGCAGTCCTTCACGGATGTCAGTCCTGTGGGTTCTTCAGAACAAAAAAGCAAACGAAATCGCATTATATACGAGATGGGGCCAAACCATTTTAACCCTGTAAAACCTGAACCATCAAAAACTAGCCACAAAATTCTAATTTGTTGAAATTGAGATGTTTATTAGACAATATCCAAACAAAACATTTTGCTATATCATTTTGTTTACACTATATGTTTGTATCACATTGGATACATTGGGTGTTTTTGTAAAGCACCTTATATACCTGCAGTATACACATGTTTTTAACACAATTTAACAGTACGATGAAACACCAATTATTGCATTGTTGCAGTATATGAAGTAGTTATTTAAAAAAACAAACAATATAAATGGTCTTCTTTATGTAACTTTGTGAGACCTTCCTGCAAAAAGTGTGGATGATTTAACGATAGCGGCCATATTGAAAAAAGCCCAGAAAAAGCCCTTCCTGCAGTTGGATGATAATCATATATAACAGATTTTTAAGGCAAGTATTGATCTTGTTGATTAGATAGAGGTCTCAGAACCTGGCATAGCAGATATGATACAAATGGTTTTACAGGGTTACCTATAAGAATATACTGGTTTTGTTCCATCTTAGCTCTCTCAGTATGTATTAATGAGGTAAAGAACATTTAAGAGTTAAAGCTTGATGTGAAATGAACCTTTCTGATTATTAGCATATACTGATGGTGTTTTAACTCAAGACCCAAATATCCACCAGCAACCAAAACCATCTACTGATCTAAAATGTTTAATACCTGTTGATCCACTAATCCTATCAATACATGTAAATAATTGG
>JAPQRQ010000450.1:0-16431 GCA_037367365.1 Apogon talboti
AATAATGTAAAGCGCTTTGGGTGACTTGAAAAGCACTATAGAAATCTAATGCATTATTATTATTATTATTATTATTAATAAACTACTCAACCTTCAGATCTGATCAACAACTAGAGTCTGAAAATAATGAACATTTGCTTCACTCCAGTGAGCAGGCCCATCATCTGGTCTTGTTGCATGTCTTGCTTCCGTTTCATCTTGTCGTGTCAGACCTTTTTGTTTATAATGTCATTTTCTTGCAGCTTTTACCTTGTTTTAGTCTGGTGTCTCACATCATTTTCTTATGTCTTATATAATTTGCATCTCGCAGTGTCTTTTACATCATGTTTGTCCTGATACCTCATTTCTGTCTTATATCTAACATTATTGTCAATTCAATACTATATCGTCATTGTACAAAAGAAGACGACAAGATTCAAGTTCAGGCATCTTCACGCAGACATAGCAATAAATACAAAAGCAAAAATTAAAGTGCAACTCCATAATGCAAAAACAAAAACTAGCATCAGTCTTGTTAGTGTCTTCCATCATGTTCTTTGTTATGTCTTGTTTGCAGCTTATCACATGTTTTGTGTTCATTTGTTGTTGAGTCTTTAACAGTATATTGTCTTGTTACATTTTTTGTGTCGTTTTTGTCACATCTTTAATGTCACTATTGTCTTGTCTGGTCTTTATGTCGTTATTGTTGTCTTGTGTTGTTTTTGTCTTACTGCATCGTTATGTGTGTCATTGCTGTCTTGTGTCTATAATGTCACCATTGGCTTGGTAAGTCTCTTGTATCGTGTTCCTGCTCTTACATCAGTTGTCATTTTTGTCTCTTTTTGAGTCTTGTTCATGTATTTCTTTTTCAACATCGCTGGTATGTTATGTCTTTTATGTCATTTTCACCATGTTAGGTTATTTTGTGCTGGAGATGAGTTGATCTGCAGGAGTTTAATGTAAATGTAATGTGTTTTGCTGAAACCGGGAAGTCTTGAAAAGTGAAATGAATTCAGATGAGTCTGCTGCAGAGTCATCTAACGTACAGTAATCCTGGTTTTATACTTGGCTAAAAGAGATCTTTGTCATTATGAGAAGTGTAAATATGTTTTCAGTACTTTATGAAACCGGAAATTTAGGCTGTGGAAGCGGGCTGCCACAGTTTCAGTAATTACAAAACTGGAAGCACTCTTTACTAACACTAAGGTCTGTATGAAACCTTTAAGTCAGAGTTAATCAGATTCTACATGGCAGACTCCTGTAGATGTAGGGTGTGCTCGCTGCAGTGGCTATCATAAGGACAGTCACAGTGAAAATGCAGATAAAAACATCTGGATGGAAACTCAACGAGTGTGCGGCCAAAGCTGTACAGATTTGCGGTTGTGTGTGTGTGTGTATGGAGCTGATATAAGTGTAGCTGCTGGTTCGGACTGAACTTTCCTCTCACGTGCTTTTTTGTGAACCAAACCTTTTCTTCTTTGAATGTGAACCCGGTGTGTCTGTTTAAACAGCTGGTTAGTTTAGGTAACGGTAGCGTCACGACCAGCTGGACCTGTTCAACCAGACACACTGTACAGCACTCCGTCTGTCTGTCTGTGTGTGTGTGTGTGTGTGTGTGTGTGTGTCTGTATGTGTGTGTGGCATGCCTGTGCTGTGATGTCAGCCTTTCTGCCCATGCTCTGTGGTATGCAGGCTGGTTGTTCACCTAGACAGACACACACAATAAGATTAGGGTCCAGTATCTGTGTCCTCCATCTTGTTTCTGTTTGCTGTGTTCCTGTGTTGACAGAGCAAACACACAACCAGCAGTGGTATGGATTTAAGTACTGTTACTGTACTAAAGTACACATTTCATGTACTTGGACTTACTTCCACTCTTCTCCACTACATCTCAGAGGCAGATATTGTACTTTGTACTCCAGTATATTTGTCTAACATCTTTAATTCCTTTACGTATAAAGATTTTTACATAAATATAATTAAAATTCAAGTTACCACTCTATACCACTGTTTGTTCAAGTTAAAACATTTCTTGATTCCACCTTCTCAGAAATGAAGATGAGCTCTTTGTTTTTTCTTCTCCTCCTCCTCATTCTAATTCTTCCCTTCTGGTTTCTTATGTTTCCTATTGTACTTTACGTCCAGCTCCTTCTACTTTTCCTCCTCCGTCCACTTCCATATTTCCTCCACCCCTCCTTCTTCCTCCTGTTCTTCATCTCCTCTTCCTTATTCTACTTGCCCTTCTTCATTGGTGTCTGTGGTATTAGTGACTGCGTTTATTTCAAGGCCTTATTTGTACACTGATAAGAGCTCACATAGCAATCAAAGACAGTCGGGGTGTGAGAGATCTGTCAGCTGTCTGAAATGAAGACACCTTTATACCCAGAGTTGCTCTATCAGACGCTTACTGCATGCATAGGACACATGACTGTGATAACAGTTTACAAACAGGACCATGTTTAGCATACAGGATGACATTTTGATAACGATGACATCTTAAGGCACAAATATCATCTTCTTGATACAAAGGGCAATCACACTACATGACACACAAAGACCATAACAGATTAGGACAGTTACCTCGGTGTCTCCTACAGTTCCTATTAAATACAAATACAGTTCATGTCTGTGTACTGTCACACATTTTTCTTTACTGACTACTTAGATTTTTCAGACTTTAACTATATATTTGCATACTCTAGAGGTAAAGTTTCAATACAGAACTTGTATTTCGTTATTTTCACAGTGTGATACTAATATTTTTTACTAAATTGGCTAAATTCTACTTGTAACCAACACTGTCAGATGCCATTTACCCATGTACAAGCAGTTTAACTAAGTGTTCTTCTGAGCTGCAGGCCTGAACATGAATCTGCAGAGAGTGGGAGAACAACGTCTGTTTCATCTGCTCCTTAAAATGACACAAGGTGACATGGAATGTGAAAAGAGCAGCCCAGGGCTTTTCCCCAGTCAGTCCTGTGTGCCTCCTCCTTCTGTTAGGGAAAAACAATTTTGTAGTAAAACTAAGTAACAATTAAACTATAAAACAAACCCAAAAGCACTTAGCACTGCAGGTAAAATCATCTCTATTTTCATTTTCCTCCACAGTTTACATCCCAGATTGTTAAAAGCACTGTTCATCCTACCTTTGTTAGCTTCTATAACTTGTGGCTTTCTTCATGATGCCTGAAAAACCTACCACTGAAGCTAAATACAAACTTGACTGATTTACCTACAGTGGAGGACATGTTGTTTCTTTGAATGCGAAGAACCAAAGTTGCAGCTAAAAGCACATATTTAATTACCAGCTAATGTGGAAATGAATAGAAAAGCAGATGAGATCAAAGATGAGCCAAGAATGTCAGAGGATCAGATGACGGAGATAGCATCTGGACGGTGAAGCGACATGTAATTATCTTTTAGAGAAGCGGATGATTATCTGACAGGCAGCACATAAACCACACCTGAGGATCGCATCACACTGCACTGCTGCATTTGTGTAGCTTTGCATGAACATCCTGGGAGTGTCACCACTGTTTTGTCACTGATTCAGAGAGAGCAAACATTATCACAAACTGAGAACCAAAAAAAATATCAGTCTCAGTTGATCATGTTCAGAACAAACAAATGAGACGTCCAGTTTCTAATGCCAGCGTGAGTTAGATATAGTAGAACCTTTCATACAGTATCTGACATTCTGTTAGACTAAAAATGATAACAAAACAACTAAAGGCTGAAAATAAATAAAACTCAGTAAAATAAATATGATTCAAGTCAATAGAGGAAATGAAATATATTTAACAAATCAGTACAATAATTAACATCAATTTCAATAAAAAAAAAAACAAAATATATAGATAAGGAAAATGTAATACATACAATTCAGTAAAGTAAATGATAATGATGAAAATTTATAAAATAAAAATTATACAGTAAAGGAACTAAAAAAAATTAAAAAGTCAATGACAAATAAAGATACAATTCAATAAAGTGAATAAAAATATATTTCAAGATCATCAATAAAATTTATACAATAATATGTACAATAATTGAGTGAAATACATGGGATAAAATTAAGTGCAAAAACTGCTAAAAACTGAGCTTGAAGCAAAATATAACCTTCAATAATATAAGAAATGCAAACATCAAAAGTAAAAATGATTGAACTGGGGCTAAAATGCAGAATGTATATGAACTATATACCCGAGCTAAATTAAAAGCCAGACTAAAAAGAAAGCTCTTTCATGTCCTTTTAAAAAAATATTGGTAGAGCTTGCTTTTCACCCTCCTGATATTACATAATGTCAAGTTCAACAACAAACAAAAAAAACCCTGACCCTTACTGTCAGTTAAATCATTTTTCACCGTGCTTTGAGCTCAGAGACCGATAAACAGTGGAATAGAAGAATGTGGAGCCAAACTGACACCATCAGGACAGTGATTAGCTTTGGTCTGAAAACTGATCACTGCTACGACACAAAGTCCCCATGTTTCAACATATTCTGTGATCTAATCTTTGCTTCAAACCGTGACCCCACCAGCGCCTCCTTTTCTGTTGCTTCACTGATCCAGTCTGTATGGGTCAGTGATGTATTTAATTAAATCCAATTAAATTTATGTTCTTTGTGACCACACATACAAAGAGGAAAATAGTTTTCTTTGAATAAACACTGGTGAAGTTACGCAAATCTCCTAGCATGCGTGGTTGTGGTGTGAGCAGGATGGTTCTAGTAGTGTGGATCATTACTTGATTTGTAACACCAGACTTGGATCATAAAATCCCCACATTTTAGACCCGTCCCATCAGCTCTTGGATCCGTTTTAAATAGCCGTGATGAGGTGTCGTGTATGAAACAAGCAGATCAACAGTTGACCACTTTTTTTTGCCCAAAAATAACTTTATACATTCTTATTTCTCATTTGATCAGATTCTTAAATAAGCACATTGAAACAAGAGTTTAGAGCCGTTGAGATTTTCAATCCACCACTACCAGTTTCTTGTGAACATACTGCAGCTCCTCTTTGCTTCCTGATGTTCTCATTTGCAAATAAACAGCAGCTCAGTAAACATGAATGTGAAGCAATAAATAAGTGACCACATTATTTATTGTTGTCACATAGAAGCATGTAATCCACTCCCACAAACATTAAGCTGTGAACATGATGTTGCTCTGTGCTGTGTTTAGTCAGTAGTGCTTTACAATCGATCGGTCAGGTCTATTGACTTTCACAATAGTGAAATATCCTGGTTCTGCGTCCATGTATTTATGTTTTGCATATCATCCCACAAGCAAGCCAGTTCAAATAAACTCAGATTACTGTTGCATTTAATATAGTCTCTCTTTTTCATATTTAAATAACAGCTAAACAGTTTGTCTGCATGCAGTGATGGAGAACGCTTTTGAAGTACTTTATGTAGGATAGCCACAGCATATAGACGGACAGGAAGGGCAGGAGAGAGAGAGAGAGAGAGAGAGAGAGGGAGGATAAAATGCAGGAAATGACTGAGGCTGGAATCAAACCCAGATTTCTGACATATTCCCTTTGTTATGCACCGGTGACCATATGTAATGCACTCATGGTATATGTTCAGAAATGACCACATGTAATGAAATGAACAAGCTTTTACTGTGGAATTTCCAGTTTTCACAGCGTGTAACTATTTTGAAGGATAAAAGGTCTTTACAGGATGTACTATCGGCATTTTTGAAAACTTTGCTGTCACAGAAATCAGCCAGAACAACCTAAAACTCAGCTCAGAGAAAAGCTACAAACAAGCTGAAAATGTCAAAGATTTTCATAAAATTTACAATGAGAAGCAGAAGACCAGCTAAGATGTCAGCAAATGTAAGAAAACAAGCTCAAACACACTGCATATTGCAACAATTGGATGTACTAATAGAATATGTGGAAATATTGCTGACTTATCGCTGACAATACTCTGCAATTTCACCAAGATGCTGAGATCTCTTTTTCTGTCTTGCCCTTTCATCTTGGCAGAATGTTACTGTGTCTTCACTTGTGTCCATTATTTTAAATTAAAGCCCTCTGCAAAACTATGTAATTGCATCGTCATAAGATTTCCTAAAATCCTGAAGCTAGATAATATTGCAATTTAGGCTCACCATTATAAAATGCATGTAATGGAAACCCTGCAATTGTCTCGGCCGCCAAGTCAGAAAGTTAGAAATGCAGCTGACAACCCCTGACAGAAAGTAGATAAACTCCATGAACCGTGTGTGGTGGAATGTAAGTTATGTGTGTTTATTACAGGCCGTCTGCTTAATTACAGAGCAGAACCAGAGAGACACACACTCCGTCTCTTTGTCTTTGTCAGGACTTTCATTGACTTAATGTGTTTCCAAAAAATATCCCTAACACTGCAAATCCAAGACTGGACCCTAAATGACGGACACACAGCAGCTGATAACACATACAGGTTAACAGTGTGAAGGAAGAAGAACGGACTTATAGTGCACAGCAGCCTGAGGGAGGGGCGTTTGACATAAAGACACAATAGTGGAAGAAAAAGTAAAGTTTAGAAAACCCAAACAAAAAACAAAAGATGGAAGGAAACACAAGATGGGCGTTGTTACCATGGCGAGCAGGATGAAAGCTATAACAGTGGACAGGAATGTAAAGAGAAGAGTAGTCAGAGGGGAAGAGGAAAGAATGAAGAGGAAGGAAAAGGTGAGGGAGAGTGAGTCCTGACCAGAAACGAAGGGCAAAAGATAAAAGCAGAGGAGGGGGGGGGAAGAGAAAAAACATGTTTAAAAAAGGTAAAGAACAGTGAGATAACAAGTCATAAGAGTGGAAGAGAAGGGAGGATGGGGAAAAGACTCGAATAAAAAGGAGGAAGGCAGACAGGAGCAAAGCAGAAGGGAGAAAAGAATGTTAAAGGAGATAATGAGAGGGAAAAAAGAGTCAAAAAGAGTAGGAAGGGAGAAAACATCACCAAACAGGGAAAGAAAAAAGGTACAGTGGAAAGAGGAAGAAAAAAAGAGCGGGAATGTTGGAAAGAAAAGTCATAAAAAAGCCAGGAGGAGCGGTGGAAAAAGAGGAGGAGAAAAATGTTTGGTCAGGAAAGATGGGAGGAAAAGAAGGTGAGGGAAAAGGAGGGGGAGTTAAACGGGAACAAATCATATATAATAAACCAGTGAACCATAAAATATACATACTGAAGGAATATTTAAGTGAGTAAAAAAACAAAAAATATCTGATTAAAAAGTGAGCGTCACAAGAGTAATCAGTAAATATTTATATAATATAAAAAGATTAATATCGTGAACACTAAACAAAATATAATTTATGAATTTATTAATGAGTTATTAATAGTTGATTAAATGTATATTATTATTAATGATTAAGTGTCATGTTGGTTTGTTTTTCATAATGTTTTGAAGTTTATGTTGACGTCTGTGTGTATTTTTGAGCATGCTCTCTAATCACTTGTCCTCAGGTGGGGTGGGCAGAGCTGAGCTATGGCGGGGGCGTCGGTGAAGGTGGCGGTCCGAGTCCGGCCGTTCAACTCCCGAGAGTTTGGACGCAGTGCCAAGTGTGTCATCCAAATGCAAGGAAACACCACGTGTAAGATGCACAAAAACACACACACACACACACACACACGTTACAGTTAGCTTGTGGCTAACATCCCTTATTACCAGTTGGGGGACATTAAAGGAAAAAAAAAAGAAAAATGTTTTTATTCAATAAGAAATAATATTCTATAGTAGTTCCATCACCACTAAAACCAAAGATGGTAGTAATTTGAATAAATATAAATATATTTTAAACTAGTGATGGAAAATGGTATAATCAGATTTCCGGTGCACATTGGGTACTCACACACACTTCCTACTGCACTACAAGTGTGGCTGCAGCAATCCCAGAATGCCACTACCAGTCATGTGACCTTTTGACCTTGCTGCCATTTAAATACACAGGTTATTCTTAGCCATGCTGTGCAGCAGCAGGACTGTTTTTAGTGTCACTCCTCCACAGATATTTATGTTGTGAGCCTGTCAGTGATGCAGCGGCATTCGTGTGTCATGTGTTTCAAGGTTGATATCTTTAGGGAGTTTTGCTCACGTTCCAGCTTGGACGTTTACGTACGTAGACAAAAACATCTCCAACACACCTTCACTCCTCCGGCTTCAGTTTTGGTCCAGATGTTAACCGTGGCTGCAGTGATGTCTTTCTATTCACAGCCATTATAGTACTAGGGCTGACCAAAAGTCTCAAACAAAAATAATATGTCAGATTGAACCCAACTACAGGGATTTGGTCCCATTCAGCCAGATAAAAATACATGATGTCATAACATTTGATTGTACATTATAAATAATGGTTTTGTTTTATAACAATGAACAGTCTGAACCCAGTAAAAAACATCGCCACAATTTATAATGGATTGTAATAGATATTACAGTGGTTATTTCAAATATGACAGATGCCCTTTCAGCAGCTCTAGCACCTGCATCTTGAATAAGACAGTCTGTGTGGAGAGCCTTGGTAGAAGACCATAACAGTCGTGACATTAAGTGGGGATGAGTTTTTCCAGGTCAACTTTTGACATGAATTCCTTGAGTTTAATTGTATTTGTGATTAAAAAGCTTATCTTGCATCTGTTTTTATTTTTCTGTTTAGACTTAGAACAAACTTAGCTGTAACACTGGTCTGACATGAAGACATCCATTTTTTATTACATAATGTACTGTACTATTGCATTTCAGGATAAGAAATTACAAGTCCTGCATCTTCTAATAATCTTCATAATCTAATATATAATGTTATTACAGAACCTTTACACACGCTGTGGTCAGACTTCATTAAGCATTTTGTCAAATTGGTTAGAGTAAAAATACACAAAAGCTTGTCTACATACTTTTGGCTGCATAATGTCTCTGAACTCAGTGTGAAATGAGTGTGATAATCCTCCTCTCTGATCATCTTTCTGCAGGCATCTCCAACCCTAAACAGCAGAACAAAGATGGAGCCAAGAACTTCACCTTCGACTATTCCTACTGGTCACACACAACGGTATTGTCACACACAGACACACACATGAAAGCACTGTGTGGATGTCGGCAGCCTGGTATTAAGCTGCTGTGTTTGTGTGCAGGCTGATGACCCCAGCTTCGCATCGCAGAGGCAGGTGTATAAAGACATTGGAGAAGAGATGCTGCTGCATGCCTTTGAAGGTAAACCTCTGTCCTGACTGTGTGGATAATGTATCTGTGCTGAGATGTCAAGTGTTTGTTATGTTCTGACCAGAAGGAAAACTTGAAACCACTAATAACCTGTCTTCTACACTGGATTGTGATGCCTGTTTTCTTTGTAATTTCACACCAAAAATGATCATCTGGTTTCTTCACACGAGACCAAAATTCAGCCTTTAAACTTGATATTGACTGAAAATTTCGATCGTGATATATATATATATATATATATATATATATATGCATTTCTTTATATTTTCCACTTGTTTATGTTGGTATTAAGTTGTTTACTTTACTCTGTCAGTACAATGTAATACCCCAATGTAGTCCCCATCAAATAATCCAACAACTTTCTGTATCAAAGAAGAACTAATCCATTTAATTAATGAAAATCCCTCTAACATAAATTTAACTCATTTTTGTAGGATACAATGTATGTATTTTTGCATATGGTCAAACGGGAGCAGGAAAGAGCTACACCATGATGGGCAAACAGGAGCCGGGACAGGAAGGCATCATACCACAGGTGCAGGAGCTCAAGATGTGCTTTTTCACATGACTCTGTAATGTTTCACAACTGTCCGTGGCAAATAATGATCTGTGTCTTTTCAGCTGTGTGAAGACTTATTTCAGCGAACAGGAGAAAACACAGACCCTGACCTCAACTACTCTGTGGAGGTACAACTCACTGCAGTCCTTTTTACACCATTCATTTCAGTCGGTACCAGAGCCAGCTTTAGATTGGCTGAATGCTGTCTGCTCCACCTCTAGGTGTCTTACATGGAGATTTACTGCGAGCGAGTTCGGGATCTGTTGAATCCAAAGTCCCAGAGTACCCTGCGGGTTCGCGAGCATCCCATCCTCGGACCCTACGTGGAGGATCTTTCCAAACTGGCTGTGACGGGCTTCATTGATATCAGAGACCTGATGGATGCAGGAAACAAAGCTCGGTCAGTCTGGTTCATGGGTCAGCAACCGTTACTATTTAAAGAGCCATTAAAAGGACAGAAACAGAAAACAAAACTGTTTTGAGTTAAAACGCATCCCCTATATGTTTTACCTCAAAGTGGTGACTGTTTAAGAAGATCTTTAGGATTAGTTTGATGGAATATGTTGAGAATAAATCAAAGTTTTGGTGCATTTACAGAACCACACTAAAGAAAATGGTGACATTTGTCATTAATGTGTTGTGCAGCAAAAATGTACTGGTATATGAAGGCTTTCTTTGCAAAGCATAAACAGTTGAATACCATTAGTGTCATAAAATAAAAAGTACTGTACTTTTACTACTACTGCTGCTTCTATTTTTTGATTAATTTGGAGTATAGTCTACGTTTTTACAACTGCATAACATAAGCATGACTTTATGGTTCTGAGAATGATAGCAAATGTGTTTAAAAAAAAAAAAACAAAACAAAACAATAGCCATAGTGTTATTCATTTCGATATGTTTTTTAACAAGACCACATGGAGCCACTAGAAAAGAACCCAAGAGCCAAGTGTGGCCCTGGAGCCACAGGTTGCCCAACACTGGTCTTGTTAATCAGATCAAAGCAGAAACAAACAACTGAAGCTAAATATATTAAAATGGAATATCATGGTTGGCCACTTGATACTGAGTCCAAAAGTCCAGGCTCTCATAGACTGGCACTCGACTTATTCTAGTGAACATGTGATCACAAGTGAATTCTCACAGTTGCTGTTAGAACATTTTTAAAGGTTTAGCTGTGTGTAAAATTAACTCTAACTAGTTAATTCCTGCTGCAGTTCAACTTTTATTTACTCCATAGATAATCTTTCACCTTTAACAGTATATGGATTTTACAGACTGTACAGATTCAGAAGCCATATCTAACTTTGTAAATTGTCCCTCGCAGGATTAATCAAACCTATTGTGTTTAAATATTTTTGTCAGTTTCCGTGATTGATTATTTCCATTTGTCTGGTTATTTATTACAGGACAGTTGCAGCTACAAACATGAATGAAACCTCGTCCCGGTCACACGCCGTTTTCACCATCGTCTTCACACAGAAACGACGAGACCAGCTGACAGGCCTGGACACTGAGAAGGTGTGTAATGTAGACCTCATTGTAGTTCTGAGGGCTCAGGAGTCCAACCGTATTTATAAGGTCAAGTATTTGTATAGTTTTTATGAGGACCCCTTTTACAGTTTAAGTTTTTAGAATTTAAAGATGAAAATCTGCTCAAATGTCTCTAACGTAGTCCTTCATCCTGTCAACACAAATGTCAGGTGAACACACAAGACTGAATGCCTTATGTTATGAAGAAAACAGATTATGATAGCTAGGACTGTTATGTAAATTAAAAGGTGGGACACACACTCACACACACATTTGGATCTCAGGATTAATTCAGATTCAGGTCCATTCTTTACTGGGCTGACGGCAAAAACAGTGTCTTAGAACACTTTCCGCTGTTCCCAGATGTATTAGTTTGATCTGAACCAGTTGGAGAACATGAAACCCTCCTAAGATCCCAGTACGGACCAAATGACTGAAGGAGCTGGTCTCGGTTCAGTTTTTGTATGCAAGCACTTCTTGGTTTGGACTTTTAGACAAATTAGCAGACGTTCCAAAAGGCCATTACTGTCAGTGTACAAGAACAGAAAAAAAGCAAATGGAGGATGGAAGAGACTGAAAATGAGCCAGATTAAGTGTGCCAATGTCAGATACGTGTCCATTCAAAATGCACAACACACCTACTAATTGGTCAGTTCAATTAGTAGGCGTGTTTTTCATTTGGAAGCTTTTGGTTATAAAGTGATTATGGAAATGTAAACAATTTTTGTAAGAAAAAAAGTTTTTACACAGGCGTTCCTCATTCACAAAGGACCACATAAATGAAACACCTTTTTTATTTTTTAAATTGAATTCAATCAATCAATCAAACTTTGTTTATATAGCACCACATCATAACAAAAGTATTCTCATAACACTTTACATTTAGAGCTGGTCTAAACCAGACTCTTAAGTCAATTTACAGACGCCCAACAGAATCCTCCAGGAGTGAACACTTAGTGACAGTGGCGAGGATTTGGAATTGTGACCTTGTGAACACTGACTGATCCTCCAGTGTCTTCCCAGATAAACAGTGCTCTGTTGCTTTTATTACAGCTTTGTATAAAGTAGACTATAGTGGCATGTGCTGATAACAGCCAGTTCATGGAAAAACACATCATTTTCATCATCCTCTTTGTGAATTTTCTGAAGTTCACTTCCAATTTGCTTGATGTTTTATGTGTCACACAGGGAGTCGCAGCACGTGTAGATGATAGTAGGATGTAGGAATAGGGTGCAAAGCTATGTAGTCCAAAACTGCAGTGAAAATGCAAAACTAAACCAAATGTATACACACTTTCAAGTCTGAAAATGCCTTAAATGTGTAAATTCTCATTATTGAACTAGAGCTGTGGAAAAAGAACTAGTCTTAACTTGGCGCAGGGGAATATTTAGTGTTTTGTCAGTAGAGAAGCTCTGGGCAAAGATTTCAGGATTAGTTGAGTTTCTGCTAGACCAGAGTAGGATTAGGAGGTTAACTGAACCATAGTCAGTACAAATGTGATTAGACAATGTGTGTAAATGCATTATTCCTCTTTGTATTCACAGAGACCCCATGACCAACACTGACTTGCTGTATGATGTATAACAGATGTAAAAAACCTAAAAATAAAATGTGTTTCTTCAGGTCAGTAAGATCAGTCTGGTTGACTTGGCTGGAAGTGAGCGCGCCGATTCCTCTGGAGCGAAGGGCACCAGGCTCAAGGTCAGAGGTCACACGACTAACATGGCTATAAAGTTTTGAATAATGAAGTAACGTATGTGACAGGTTTTGAGTTGTTGTTAAGACAGAAGTAAGTTTTGACAAATCTACAGGCACCGTTGACTGTCTGTTAATCTGTTTATCGGACATCTGCTGTGCAGGAAGGAGCAAACATTAACAAGTCTCTCACCACGCTGGGGAAGGTGATATCAGCTCTGGCTGAAATGGTAGGTCAACACAAGAAAAGCATGTTTTATTAATAATACTGTAACATTCCAGATGCTCAAAACAGGACATAATACAATTGTGTTTCACAGCAGAGCAATAAGAAGAGGAAAAGTGATTTTATACCTTACAGAGACTCTGTCCTCACCTGGCTCCTGAAGGAAAATCTGGGTAAGTGTTGAAACCAGAGGGTCATTTCTCTGTCATTGTAATACAAATATACTGTAGGACTGTGCAAAAACCTTAGGCCATTAGTAACTTTTTATTTTTATTTAAACCGACGTACATGTTTATTTTCTAGTCTCTTTATTAAGATAACATTTTTACACTGTATTAAAAGCACATGAAAACAAAACCAAATGGCTTCTATGAGTATGTTAAATCTGGACATAAACATCATGTAGGTGTAGAGTGATTGTTTTTAACCTATTGTTATCCCTCAAAATCAGTCATTTCAGTTGAGAAGCCTAATAGTAGCCACTGGCTGCCATCAGAACCACCTTCTGCAGATACTGATAGTTTGTTAGACCTCTTTTTTCTCAAGTATTTAGTGTGACTTTCATTCCCATGACAGTAGCCTCTTGACATGGATTGACTGAACCCGAGTATAAAATGCCAGATGATGAGTGCAGTACTTAACATATATTCTGTCCAAATGAGTTTATAGTGTAACATATGAAGGAATGGGACACATACTTGATACCTTGTTCTGTGGAAACTGTTTCTTTGTTAATGCTGTGTACCTAAGACACTACTGTATGTCACTGCTACATAACTGTACGATTAACAATTGGTCCTTATATATCGGAGCTAAATCATGAAGAAGAGGAATACCAAAGTGGCAGAAAGTAATTACTGTAAAATTCAGCGTGCATTTTATTTCAGGTGGAAACTCTCGAACAGCCATGATCGCTGCCCTTAGTCCTGCTGACATCAACTATGAAGAAACACTGAGCACGCTGAGGTCAGACACTGATGTTCACTGGAGTAAAATTCAGTAGGGTGGAACCAAGTATGACTCACTTGTGTCACTTTGTCAAACTAAGCCTGATCTTTTCATGCAAACAGACTTACTTCAACTTATGTTCCTTGAGCGAGGTTTTCAAGCAGATGTGATGTAAGGCTGCGATATACCCACTTCAATCTAATCTAAGCCAGTCTCATATGGTTTACAGGTATGCTGACCGTGCCAAACAGATCCGCTGCAACGCCGTGATCAATGAAGATCCCAACGCTAAACTGATCCGAGAGCTGAAGCACGAAGTAGAACGACTGAGGAACCTGCTCTTCTCTCAGGGCCTGCAGGAGCTGCTCGACAACTCTGGTATTTACACGTGTATATACCACTGTGTGCATTTCTATGTAAATACATATATTTAAAGAATGACTGCTTCCTTTTACCAGTATTTTGAAAATGAAAAATATGTTCTAGAAAAATATCTTTCATATTTCTAGCAGTGAAATAGAAGATTTACATTTTTATTTCTGTACAAAATATCTGTTCTTTAATTATTTTACGTTAATGCCTTTAATGAAGTAATTCCGACATTCAAATGGTGTACACACTATTGTGGGCTTTTGTGTGTTTGCTAACAATTTTGTGTTTACTTCAGTTACACAATTGTGGTGGACATGTATGAACTCAGATCAGGAGTGTTGAACTGAAATGAGTGTTGTGTATATTTGGTGTGTGTTTAAATGAATTTGCTATGTATGGCATGTGAATGTACTGTCCATCCGTTTAAAGGGGGGTATTTGCAGACAACAGCAACAGCTGGGTGAGTGTGTTTGTGTGAGCGTGTGTGGAGATATTTACAAGCCGTTTTTACATAACGAGCATTGCCAAGATTCCTGCCTGTTAGAAATGAAACCTGACTCTTGTTTCTACACTCACTGCAACAGCCAACAGCAGCACTGGGTCCACTGGTGTCACTGGGGTGTCCTCCTCCCCACAGCAGATCACAGCCAATGGGGTACCAACAAACAGTGGCTCCGCCTCTCCAGGTAACATCTGCATGTGTTTCAGAGTTTTAGATGAGTACTGAGGACATTCTTCCCCTTCGGCCAGTCCTCACTTTGACTGATGTCTTTCAGGGATGTTTTATTACAGTAACCTCTTATATTTAACAAGTTTATTTATCAGTCAGATAAGATATGATAAGATAGATCTTTATTGTCCGCAAAACGGAAATTTAAACAAACACAAACTAAAAACACATTTTCAATATCACCCTAGATCCCAAAAATAAAGTTTAATATGAACAATAGAATTTCTCCACATTTTTTTTTATTATTTAATTTTACCAGCCATTTCACAAACAAACTGCTCTCATTATGGACATTTTGTGACCAGCAGGTTCAGAGCCGACGTCTTCAGGTGACATATCTGCTAACTCTGACCACATGCTTGAGGACGGAGAGGAAGGGGAGCAGCCTGTTTCCACAGAGACCATTAGTAAAGAGGAGGCGGCAGAGCGACTGATGGTACAATCACAGCCTGATTTCAATGAGGAACATTCCTGCACAGAGCAGAAAGTGTTGATTTAATGTGATCCCCTTTGTTTTTGTAGGAGACTGAGAAGATCATTGCAGAACTGAACGAGACATGGGAGGAGAAACTGAGGAAGACTGAATCTATTCGGCTGGAGAGGTAACGTCAACAACTGGTATATAGTAAAACCAGTAAAATGGCTAAATTAAAAAACTATTTTTAAAAAAAATAAATTTTTCACATTTTTGACAATTTGTCCAACCAATTTTTGGAAGACTATCCACCTAATTTGACAAAGTACAATCAGATTGAAAGTTCAGACTTGGGCAGAATAATGTTTGTCTTGGTTTGACTGAACTACCCAAAATGACAGTAATTTAGTTTAATGTAGTTTATAATTCTATTTGATTGAAAATTCTAAATGAATCCCTCACTGGGCAGGGTATCAGTGAGCAGGAGGGACAAAGTGTTGTGTGGTGGGGCGGGGGTATTGGTAAGGTCTGCTTATGTTTTCACTTGTTTCATGTAGTTTTAGTGTGCACTCAGGATAAAGACCTTTAGAGTTATGATGCAGACATTCTTTACTGCTGTATTTGACTTTGTTTGTAATTTAATGTGGGGCGGCATATCTCCAATTCACATGGTAGAAAAAGTATTGATGTATGAATGCATGTGAATGTTTGGTGGTGGTCGGAGGGGCCGTTTGGCGCGAATTGGCAGCCACGCTTCCGTCAGT
>JAPQRQ010000572.1:0-16418 GCA_037367365.1 Apogon talboti
TATAGTGTAATGTAATGAAATTCTTTTGCATTGATTTTTAATCATTTTGTTGGTCGTTTGGTCAGTGTGTGTTCATTTTTGTTCATTTTGTTGACAACTGATCATCTTTGGGATGTGTTGGACAAATACATCTCATCCATGGAGGTCCACCTTTCTACCTCCAGAACTTCATGGATCTGCTGCTGACGTCTTGGTCCAGATACCATGTTATGTCTCATCAGTGTACCCATATTCTTTAAATACTTAGAGGTGAAGCTTCATATTGTCTTTGGTCCAAAATCATGCCTTCGGTGGTGGGTGAATGTGAAAATTTGATGCTCAGTTGCTGATTTCCTCTCACTGCCCACCTCCAAGTGAAGACTTTGCCCTCAGCAGTGAGACCCACTGACACTGAATGTGGGTCTCACAAAAAAAGCATGAAAGTCTGCAACCCTGAGTCTGAAACATTAAAGACCAGTGACCCAGCGTTGCCCCCAGAGCTCAAACTGAAACTCAACGCAGAGCTACACTGATATACACAACAGCACCTGAAACTGCATCACATTCACACTGTCTGTCCAAATAACATTCAACATTTTTTCTGGCTCACAGAAAATGAGGAATCCGAACTTACCAGGGAAATCCAATGAGTGTCCCTCATAGTGGCGCCAAAAAGACTACTCAGCACCGAAGCCTTCTCCATTTTCATTTCTGTACTCCCCTTGGGTTTGAGAGATCATAGAGGTGAGCGCTGTGGTTCTTACTAATGTCACCTTAAAGGATTTCTGGGAATTGAAGTTCAGAACTTTCAAACACTTATCTCTTGCAGCCATCTGGAGCTGCATATATGCTGAGTTGCCCAGTCACGCTTTAATGTAGACTCATGAAATGTCAGAGGGAAAATCCAACAGCTTTTAAGAAAGTACTTGTCATGGTCAAACCTCTAACCTGTAGATCAACCTCTTGGTTCTCCTTGGTTCAACATACATGTAAAAGGCTACAGAGAAGATGATGTACAGTTTGATGACTGTAGGTACAATCATTAGGTGGACATCTATTGTATTTGAGTCATTTTAGTAAGTAAATGATGCTGTAATTACCTGCAGTGAGCGTGCATACAGGACACTCTAAAGGCCCTTTTATTCTGTTTTCTTTATATCAGTGCAACACAGTGAAAGCACTGAGGGGAATCCATTTAAAAAAGTGAACTTTCATCCTCATTCATTTGATTTATTTGTACAGTCCTTCCTATCTTGCATCTCTCTTTGACTGCAGCCTTTTCAGATGTGTTGAATGACAGTTTATACACAGTGTACTGCATTGAATCACACCCTGGAAATACAACAGTTACGTTAGTTTGATGTGCAGATTTTCCAGCTTGGCAGAATGAGATGCAACTGTGTGTGCAACAGAGATGGGAAGTACTTAGAGTGTAGTGGTATTGTAATTTCCTTAATTAATTCTTTTTCTCGCTGTAAGGTAACAGTTCTAACCACTTCACTGTTAGGTCCAAGCATATCTATACGTTCTATACTATCTATACTTTCTGCTTCTTGCATATTTCAAACAGGCTTGTTAATTAAGTTTTAAAGTGAACCTGTACTGGTCATACTTAGACATTAAATGTAATTTGTGTATTACTTATAAGCAACAGAGGCATAAATTCAGTAAAAAAAATAATCACCATAAATGCGCCACACTGGATCTTTTTATTACCTGAATTACAGCCGGAGGCAGAACCTATGGGAGCAGCCACTGCCGGTAAGAAGTGATGTACTCCTGTTGACTCCAGGTGATGGAGTGTGAGTAAATAAGTGTCAGTCAGTGAGCAAGATTGAGTGGAAAGCACATGTTCACGCTTGTTGTTTGTGCAGCCGTAAGCTTTCCACTCCGCCATTGTCTTAGAGACGTGACCCAGCACTGGTTGACAGTGTGTCTTCTTAGACTGGTGTCTGCTGCACGGGGTCAGTGACCAGTGACCTTGACAATGGGCTATTATATGGGATCTTTTGAAATAGCTAGCAATGAAAATTCACTATAGGTACCCTTTAATGCATGTAAAGCAGAGGCGCCCAATACAATGATCACGAGCAAATGGTAGCAGTGTTTCTGCTGGTAAGGCCACGGCAAAATCCTTGCCACCACAAAAAAATCGGCCCACACATTAGGCTATGCATATTAGAGTCTTGAATTTAAAATTGTAAGGTTTAACAGCATGGAACAGTGGTTGCAGTGGTAACGGTTGGTTCTGCTGCCTGTTACTACCAGGATAACTGCTCGTTTGTGCAGTTAACTCGACTTGGACAAACTGCCTGAAATGTGTTACCAGAGACAGAAACAGACCAACCCGCGCACGCATTTTTTTCATTACCATTATCAACTGTGCTGTTGACATGTAGTCTATTACATTTTACACACTGAATTGTAATTTTACAGCCCTGAATGAAAACACTGCCCTGCAGCTCTTTGTACCACCCACAAACCAAAATAAGAATCATCACAATCCAGCCCATACCTCTAAAACCTGGAACAATGAGTTTGATTTATTTATCTATCCAGTGGGTGGACTTTGGAACTTTCCTGTATTGCTTGAAAAATTGTGTGTCAGCCATTTGTTATTTCACTTCGACAACAAAAGCATTTGAACCCAACACACTTACAGTATAATTCAGAACACACAAGTGGGAAGGATCATCTTCCCAATTCCATGTGAAGGCACCGTTTCTAATGCTATTTTCTTTTTTAATCTTTATTTGTCAGTATATATTTTTTTTACATGAGGACATGCAACACACACTGTAACTGACCCTCTACTTTTAACCCATCACTATCTGAACATGAAGGAACCACACACTGCAGACTAGTGGACTCACATGCTAGGTGCCTGGGGCCAAATGGGGGCTTAGGTACCTTGCTCAAGGGCACATCAGCCACCCTTCAGCCCTTCAGCCATAAGTAGCTTATTCATGGATAAAATGCAGATACTGACTCTCCCCAGAGGGATAATAAACTGAGCTAACCTTAACCTTAACCCTGATAATGCAGTGCAGTGTCAAAGCTTATATACTTGGACTAATGATGCTGTGTGCAATGAAGACAAGAAAAAACACAGGCCTTGGTTCAGATTTTCAGGTATGAAAACATGCCAACATTTTGTGATTACAGGTTTCACACCTGCACCAAAAATCCAGCCCAGTAGTGAGTAGCTGTCAAAGTTAATTTCATTTCTCTCACATGGAATTTGAACAATTTAAGCCAAATAATAATACTATTTTGGCAATACTGACACGAAACCTTACTCTGCAGTTCCATAAAAAGTCCACGTTTACTTGAATAAAACCATTTTCTTGGCATCACAGCTGCTTTTACGCTCACACCTCTGTCCTTATACTCTTTCATGCCAGCTTCATTTCCAAATGCAGCTTTTCTTTTTTCACTAGTGTGATTAATACTGGACTGACATCCTCGGCCTTGTGTTTACATAGATGTTCCAGGTTGTAATGTGTGTAGCATTTTGAAAATGTCCCTCAATTAAAGCTCTAAAGACATGTCAGAGGACCTCTGGAGTCAGGTGTGTGATGGGAATGAGCACATAATGTCACTTCCAGACATTTACCTGACTGTCAAAGACGAACTGGAACACAATGAGTCAGTCAGAACCAGTTTAATGATTTTCTATAAAGGTAGCAAAACCCACTACATATGAATGGATACAAGGACGGAAGGACGGAGGGAGGACGTGTAGGTGAAGACAGGAAAGGGTAAAGAAAGGGATAAGAGTCGAGGAGGAGGAAGAGGAAGAGAGCAGGAAAAATATCACACAACAAGGACAGGCAAGAACAAATCGAGATACAGTATTCTTTACAGCCAGTAAAAGTCCTCTTCCAGAGAATCCACTGCACCCTTTGAAGTAATACTTGTCTGTACGTGCTGCTTTACAACACGTGCACTATGCTGTTATTGTCACGTAACGCAGCTGTGTGATCTGTATGTGCCGGGGTTTCTTTTGAGCACCACTTCCCGCTTTCATCCCTGGAAAAGTCCATCCTTCACACCGTGATCCCAGCTGTTTGGATTTCCATTCTGTTTGATGGGAAGCCCCAAGCCGTAACAGCAGCGTTAAAGCTAGCCTGGATGCTTTTTATTCGCTGTTTTCGTGTCTCTGGGCTTCAGAGATGGTCACTGTGTTATGTATGTGGAGGTAACACATAGACTGTAGGTTGCTCACACCGGCTTTAGTCCTGTTAGTCTGTTTCTCATACAAACAAATGCAAAGAAAGCTCAGTACC
Organism: Apogon talboti; assembly: GCA_037367365.1. NCBI lineage: Eukaryota > Metazoa > Chordata > Actinopteri > Kurtiformes > Apogonidae > Apogon > Apogon talboti. The sequence goes on from JAPQRQ010000572.1 coordinate 4,269, forward strand.
GCATGCTGTTTCTACGAACAAACAAGGTTAAAAGCAACACCGGAGAAGCACAGGACAGAAGCACTTGAACCAGTAACAGTGGAATGTGCATGTCAGGTGGATAAATGATGGATTCAAAAAGCTAATTTACACCACAGTGACATATTTTATCTCCCGTTCTGTCACACATACACACAAAACGAACCAACCTCTAACACAGAAAACAATCACCATATCATCATCTGCCAAACAAAGACAACACAGTGAGAAAAACAGTGAGTTACATATCTCTGCTTTTTCTATTTTCCACAGTTTACTGTGCATTTGACTCATGGTGAAGGGATTTCACTTCCTGGTACATCAGTCATTTAAAGTAACACAGTTTGTGGATGCTTGGCCTGTATGGTGTCAGATACCCCTTTTCCACTGATGCCAGTTCTGGATTGATAATGACGATTTAGTTCAACTTGCAGACCAAACTTTAAATAAACACATTCCTCCAAATAGAACCACACCATCACACCAAAATTGTAGTTGATTTATAAAGTTAACAGCCGACTTAAAAATATCTTCCTTTTTTAACCTGTGGTCCCATTAGCCGTTTCCATTAGCAGTTAGCCAGTGGCTCAACTTCCTGCAAGTCTTGAAAAGTGTATGGACAAAAATATTGGGACACATCACACCTCCAGCTTATATGATAAGCTGTTGAAATAATGATCAAGTGTTCATGCCAATTGTCAATAATTATGAAAAATGTTGAATGAACATTTAAAGGCTGACTTTCTTTCCCGAGTGAGAGTTGAAGACACCAGATGGTTACTTGTCTTAAAATGATTATTTATGGTCAGAATGTGACTAATATTTCAGAAATCTAGTGGTAGAACATTTGAAACAATGATGATAAATAATCTGAAGCAATTTGGAAGTATCCTAGATGACATATAATCAATTATCAAAATACAAAGCTTTATTCCAATGCTATTCATTGTAATCATTTTGGAGGCGGCCCCTGTGACACACCTAAATTTAATGTGTCCCAATACTTTTGTCCATATGTTGCACAATATGCATTAACATACATGACAGGACTGTTAGCTCTCACCCAACAAAAGAGCCTTATCTGGACAAGTTCTTTAATAATTCATTTTACATTGCATTACAGTGTAAGGACACATTATGTCAATCTGTGTTTTGATTCTTGTCTGATATAAACAGACTAAGTATTACTCCAGTCTGATTTGTTTTTTTTTATTTTTATTTTTTTAGTTTTAGTAGATTTTGTTGGTCACACTAATTTGCCCATAGCTCCTGCTGTAAACAGTTTTTGGTTGTAGACCAGCACAGGTTCAGTGCCGTTCTGGACCCGGTTTCCTCGGCTAAAGTCCACTTCCTGTGAAGCTGAAACATTAAGAACCAGGTCTTAGACTAGGTCTGGCTCTAGAACGGACCTGGAACTGCCTCGGTGGAAAAGGGGTAAACATACAGCACAACTAATAAAAATGTTAAAGCTTTGAAAGTAGCACTTGCAGGATATACAGTATATGACACTATCTATATACATCTGAAATATATTACTGTTATATACATTCATGTTCATAGAGCTGTTATTATTCACACTGTACACAGTGATGGGACTTATTTGTCTTTCTTATCATTAAACATGTAATGATTGTAAGACCATATGTCTATATTTGTGCAGGTATTACTTTATATTATCATTAAATTTTGCATTAAAATAAAAAGGGGGATTCTTTATCTTCAACCCCACACATGTTAATCTGAAAAATGAGTTTTCAGTGACACACACAGGTCACAGCCATATTTAGCACATACTTCACTGAACTAAGTTTTCAGTCTGTAGTAATTTATTTCTTGTCTTATCAGTAATTAAAACCAGGATGCCTCTGGTTTACACTTTGCATCTGAAAAGACGGTAACGCTCACAACCATTTGCTGGAGGCGACACTCTGATTCTCGTCCCAAGGGGAGTTTTGTGTCTGTCTGTGCCGGTCTCACCAGCTGATCCTCGCTGCTCCACCAACACTCCGGTCAATTGTCATACATTTTTCACTACACCATCTGCCTTGACTCTTCCACAGAGTGTGTGTTGATACCCGGGTGATGGAAGTGGTGTTGAGTTGAAGGGTGTCAACAAGTGTCTTTTAGATATGTAAAAATAATAGTTGTGTACCTGAAAAACTACATTTTTGCTGTATATTTGGTTGAAAACTCTGTCAGTTGTCTGTAAAAAGACAAATTAATTGGGTGCACATTTCTGAATAAAAATGTGAATAACCTGAACAACCTGAAATGTCTTATGAGAAGTGCAATTTCAACAATATTCTGCCTGTTATTAAATGTCTGTGTATTTGTGGATCCACTGTGATCTGTGTGTTGTAATGTACATGTGGAAATGATAAACTGAGGTAGAATACTGATAAAATTAAACTTACTTTTCTGAAGAAATTTCAGGTTGTTTATGGTTGTTCAAATTATTCCCATTTTTTGAAGGATAATTTGTAGATGTAAACATTTTCACTATGTAATTTTACTTTTTCCACTGATATTACTTTACTGGTCTTGTATGTGGCTCCTGAACTGAACTGAGTTTGACTATCCTGGTCTAAGATCACGAGCAACATGACTGTGATTTTATGGTTCAAGTCGTATAAGTTTAATAGAATCCTTCACATGAATTTTAGGAGTTTGAAGTGTTTCATAGAAGATTTAAATATAAGGTAGGTGTAAATGCTCTTATTGTGGAGGAGCATTAGCACTAACACTGTGGTGATATAGAGGCTATCAGTCGTCACTGCAGTAATAATATCTAATATATTGCACTGTTAATCTGACATTGATTGATTAGTGTTTAAAGAATCCTCCACTTTCTGTCCCATTAAACTCTCTGCCAAGCTGTTGCCGGAGGGGCAGACATGTACGGTCTCAAACCCAGTTGGAAATCATTCCCCGCCCTGCTCTGGTCAATAACGTTGCATTTACACTGCAGAGTTATTGAAAACTGCTCTGAAATCACATTTGTCCACCTACCGTACATGAAACAGATCTTCTCATAAAAAACACAAGCACGATAAAGGCGTTCAATTGAATATGGACCATAAACAGTGCAGTGGGGGATGGTAGGACGCCCCAGTCTAAACTCACTGGGACACAAACACACATCATATGGCGTTGTTACGTCTCCAGTGACAACATCTTATCTGAGATGGTTCTCCGATTGCAGCACCTTGGTGATTCAGCCATTGAGGCCTCTAATTGCTAATTCTGTCAGTTTAATTAAAGTTCAACACTACAGCAGCCTTTTTTAAACCATCCAAGCATATCTCTGGGTGAAGTCCCAAGTGTGAGAAAAAAATAGCTGTGGGCTGAATTGAGGGTTTTCTGTTTTTTTCATTTTGAAAGCTTACTCTTTATTTCTGCTTCACTCCTTTGGCTTTGCACTTAGATTTACCTCACTGTACGTTTTGCCCACGGCCTATTATAGCTACTGGGTTTATTTTTATCCTCAAGGTCCCAGTGACTTAAATGATTAAATTAAGAAAGTTTAAGATGTTGTGCAGTTTTGTTGTAAGGAAGGTTTGGGTCACGAAGATGACAAAAGCTTCAAATGGAGAATCTGTCAAACTGAACTGATCAAGAAAAAGTAAAAGAGAAATAAAACTGACACAATCCACCTTACTTTGGAAGTAATTAGAGTCATTCATTTGTTTGTTAGCTAACACACTTCCCATTAGATTTACACTGGCAGCCAAAGGCATCTATTAATCTAAAATGTTTAATAACTGTTGAACCATTAATCCTATCAATACGTGTCAATAATAAGCAGTTATTCATCTTTTCATGGTCATCAGATATGACCGATTGGACCTTCAGAGGCTCTGTAGTTACCATGGAAACACCGTCATCTTCTACAACATTGATTCACCAGTAAAACCCATGTATGTAATCATCGAACCAGGTCAAAGGTCATTATTGGTGTGTATAAGTAGGAATAAAAAAAGGAATGTCTGAAAACTAAATTATTCCAACTTTATGGCCAATGGCATATTAATTTATGTGCTTAATGAAAAATATTCACATTATCTTATATAATGTGATAACTACTAGATCGGTGCTGCTCTGCACTATTAACAGAGATGCTTGTGGTGATTTCTATTATTTTCTATATTTACTGGATGTGTCGGTGCAGGTGACGGTCCAAAAATAGCTGTGTTATCTGTATTAAAAAAGAAAATCCATTCAGAAAACGGAATGACAGGATGAAATATTCTGATCTGGGAATGATCTATGGCTTGTAATGCTTGAATGTAATGACAGAGATCTGCATTAGAACGGTAAAGATGGTAAAAAAAAGATGGTTAACAAGCTAACATAAAACAAGTAGGCTGTAAAAGCGAGGTGGATCTGCGTCTCCATATTTTCCTCTGATGAATGTGTTTGGATATGTGCTGTGATAGCATCGATATGAATGAGGAAGAGGGTGGCGGCATCAGACAGCAGGAAACACTGAGATACCGTGGAAAAGTTGATAATGTGATAAACAATGAATTAGTAACAGCAGCAGCAGCCACAAACCCTCACTGTAGGGGAGGGGGAGGGGTCATTAGGTGGTATCGTTAAAAGATAAAGGGTAATCGCTTTATTATCCCTGTAGGGAAATTCAGATGCATACACACACAGTACCTAGCATTAGCATTAGCAGTTAGCATTGGCATGTAGCACACTGGGAGCAGAGAGCTGCCATTGAAGGCGCTCAGGGACCCACTCCAGGTTTTCATCCACACCATTACCTGGAGAATTTACCTTGATGTAGCTGTTTTCAATGAACCCAGGTCCTTCTTGCTGTGAGGTAGAAGTGCTAACCACTACGCCACTGTGCACCTTTAGTAAAGTTACCTGCTAGAACTGAGCGCATCATTGCAACCTTTGAGGATAGTCTTTTGTGCTTCTACACATTGCGGCTTTAAAGTTGGGCGCTTTGATTTATTTTTGCAAGGAAAGAAAGTAAACCTAAACCCTCCAGTGTAAAACACACTCTCTGTCAGACAGGTGGGTTCAATTTAGTACCTCACAAGCAGGCAGAATAGTGTTTGTTTTCCATGTGTACCCCCACCCCCCGCCTTTCCCCCTCTGTGTCTCTAATCTGATAGTATTTCTGATGCTGGGCCAGACAGACACAACTGTTAGTTACAGCCACTCCGAATAACAAGCAGCTCCGGCAGGCCTGCAGGGCCGAACTACGACTCCTGGAGCATGAAATACACTTGGCATGCGAACAGGCTGTGATTGTGAGTGGAGAACATATTGGTCCCATACTGTAGGGCCACAGCTCCGGATGCCAACAAGGAGCCCTCACGGATTTCATACCTGGCTTAGCACCAAATAAAAACTACTCCATGCACTTCACTTTCACTTCGGCTCTGATGCCTCTGCTGCAAACAAACGCGGATTCCACAATACTTCACACAACCTTCAATAATTTCAGGCCATCAATCATCCGATCTTAATTTTGCTCTTGGAATTGTTCAGTGTGAAAACTCCACCTGGTTAATATATTCATTTTCACCGCAGCTGACACTATATGCAAATGTTCGTTGATTGCTTTTAATCCATTCAGTGTTCAGGGCAATGTATATGATCGTCAGTGCGGTGACAGTAGAAAGAAAAATGTCCATTTGCTCTGAGTTGTACGTTAAGGAAAGTAAATCAGGGGAGTCCTTTCCTTCACGACCATCCTTTGTCAAACTACAGTTATTTTTTCTGTATTTTCAGATGATGGGCCTTGGACTTCTTTAATGATTCCATAAATAGACAGGAGGGTTTGTACACTCTATTCAGCTAATTTTAGCTCTGTTGATACAGTATATAATAGAGACTAAATAATAGAGTGATTTCCACTTTAGATATGTGCTTTGGCCACAGGGAAAATGGACATTTTAAGGAACAAAACTGTAGTAGTATTACTGATGATTAAGATCCGAGATCAAATCCAGTTTTTCATATATTTCCATTAACTTCTCATCAATAGTCTTAGTACATTTATGGCCTGTAATTACCGAGAGGAGTTGTACCAGGGTGAAAACACCCATGTACCAGCTCTTCAACTATTTACACCTATGGAAACACACACAAAATAATAATATATGACTCAAACCTCCACCACAACAAAGGTCACAAAACAGACTTTGACATTCGAGACCACAATTTGTTTCCGCTGTGAGTTTCATTTCCAGTTTTTAGCCTGAAACATTAGGTCGAGGTGAAGATCTTGGTTTGGGTTCAAATAGACTTTTCAAACCACATGTTTGATAGCTTTTCTGCCTGAAGGCTTCGCATTTGGGTCAAATATCACTGGAAAGCAATGTAAGAATAGGCCTGTGCAACACTGCTTTATGTAATTAGCATATTTACAGTTCATTATGTAATAGCACCTGCTTTTTATAACAATCTGCTGCATTTTGCCATAGATATGTCCATGTATATAGATATGTTCATGGTTTTAAAATCATCGTGAAGCCGTAAGTGTTTAGGCCATCACCAACTTTCCCACATGGAACCAGAAATGACTATAATTGAGCAAAAGGGGTGGAGCTGGGAAAGTGGGGAGGTGTGTTATCTGACTGATGCATAGACATTTGCATAAAACAATCATTTGATGGTTTTGTAAGTGTAACCACAACAGCAGTCAATTAATTTTAATTCTTCAACAGAAGCTTTGAAAGTCTAACCCTCTGTCAATCACACCTGTCAATCAAAGACATCATCTTATATTCAGCCTGATCTCTGGTTAATAATTTGCAGATGAATCATCATATCACTAATTTTGTTTTCATATAAAACAATCACGGCTAGAATGAATGCTGGTGAAAGTGTTTTGGTGGAAGCCAACATCTAGTGGTCATTGGTGGTATTACACTTTATGATACTGTAAGATACCACATTTGCTTCACATTGGATTTGCCCCTTTTGTGTTAAGTTCCCCATGCATTTAGAAATAAATTATTACATATTGTGGTTGTTATGACTAAATGTGTGAGCACTTTCAATGCTGACCAGGTAATAACGTGGAGCTTTATGTAATGGATGTTTTTAACTATTTTACATTCTGTAATAGTTATGCTAAATTGAATATTACAAATAGACTGTTGCCCATAAAGTTGGAATAATTTTCTTTTCAGACACATTCCTCTTTTTATTCCTATTTCTACACATCAGTAAACACCATTGACCAGGCATAATGATTACATACTGAGTCCCAGTTACACTTTACCAATAAAGAATGAATCACGATGTCACAATCATTTCATGAGAAAAGGAAAAAAATATTTTATTCCGACTTTATGGGCAACAGTGTAATAAATTAGACTGATCTTACAGCCACATAAAGGCAGCAGCAAGAACACATTTATCTACAAATACAACCGAATTCAGGGACTTCATGTCTAAAATCAACCTTTCACATATTTATTTCTATCAGCTTTGTAAGGATTGGTGACTGTAGTTTTTCTGTCTTTTCACAGGGATCCATGAAAACCCCATCAATAAGCTTAAACTAAAGCTGAAGTGCAACAGGGTTTATGTGAGTACCACTGCAAAATGTAATGACTTTTTATAAAATGAAAGGAAACTGACTACGTATGGCATTCAGGCTGGTTATTCTTACTAGATGTGACAGATTATGACAAAATACTGGTGATGTTTGAACTGAAATGCAGGTTATTACACAATGCACTTTTTCTTATATAAATTGTTGTTTGACTTGAAACACAATGACTCTTTCTGCCTTCGTTTCCTGTCTCATCTCTACTGTGGACTGTCCAATGAAGGCGTGAAAATGCACAGGAGCAAAACAAAAACATACAAGAGGGGTAGATGGGAAAAGACATTTGGTGAAATCACTCAGAGATTTGCTTGGATCGGAATTTTTACAGAGCAGTTTGAAGCTGCAGACAACTTATCACCTCCACCCACGACTTGTTCACCTGGAGGTCAGAGAGTAGGAGAGAAGCTAGCCATGGATAACCGGGAAAAAAAAAACAAACCACGCAGTCGCACACCCAAACACAAGTCCAGACTCATAACGGCTGAGTCGACTTCACAAAATGGGAGAAAGAGAACGTTAATGTGAGGCAATGGCAGGTGTTAACTCAGGTCTGTTGACGAGCTGCTGAAATAGTCCACTTGTTTCTAGTTTTGGCCAGAGCAGGGTTCCCATGGGGTCTTGAAAAGTCTTGAATTACAAATCTGCATTTAATCTAGAGCCAGAACAGAGCTGGGTAAGACTGCATTTCAATATGCTGCCACCTCTGCATGGAATGTCCTGCAAAATGACCTTAATCTATCTAAACTTGCTACTCTAGGTGAATTCAAAGCTATTTTAAAGGAACATGAATTAAATGAGCTTGGTCAATGTAACAGTTTTTAAACTTGCACAAATTGATTGCTTTTTAATTACCAATTGCATGTTTTGTATTGTGTCATTGTGATCAAGTCTTGTCTTCTCAGAAACTATGTGTAATGCTGTTTTTCTTGGCCAGGTCACTCTTGGAAAAGAGATTTGCAATCTCATTGAAGATTTTACCTGGATACATAAAGGATATAATAATAAATAATACCTTAAAAAAGTCTTTCAAAGGTATTAAATTTGATATGGTAGGTCTAAAGTCATGTTAAACCTGTTGGCTGTATGTTTGTGTTTAACTGTGTCCAGGTTGTTATTGGAAATGAGCATCAGTTCTCAACTAACTTACCTGGTCACATAAACAAATAAATAAATACATGTGTCTGGGAAATGTATAACATTATTTTACTCAGTTCCACCCGTTCCAACCCGACGATTTATATTGAAATTAGGAACCAATTATCGCTAATTTTGCAGCCCCCGGTGAGAAATGACTGAGACCGGTAGGAACCAAGGTGTTGGAGTAAATAAATACGTTTTCCTAAATTCTAGGAGTCACAAATTTTTGCCAGTATGGCCGTGAAACTGTCATTAAATTCTGTTTGAAAAAGGTCTTAAATGTAACTTGTAGGAACCTGTAGGAACCCTGCAGAGGCATCTGTATTATTTGGTCTTGAGTGATATGAAGCAGTAAGTCCTTATGATCCTCTGGCTGGAATCGTCCAGTACCAACACACACTAACTCAGTGTGTGGAGGACATAAAAGCAGACGCCATAGTGGATGGATGGTGGTGTGTGTTTGCAGGTCTGTTTGTGCAGGGTTTGCATGTGTGTTGTGTGTTTCCAACAGAGAGTCCAATTAAAAGGCTGGGAATATGCATGAAACCGCAGTTTGAGGATACATTATCAAAAAGACCGTGTGGCCTCTGACATGCACGTAGAAATATTCGACCCCCGTAGAGCAGAGGAAACCGGTGAAAAGTCTATGGACTCGTGGAAGAGAAAATACACAAAGTTCATCGATTCACTCTAGTCCTGGACGTTTAGGGGAGTTATATCCACAACAACAACAGCAGCAGCAGAGGAGGAAGTAGCATGGGAAAATGGAGGTGCTGGGCGCTGGCTCTTAGAGACTCCTGGTTGATCTTCTCCTGATTGGACGAGCCCGGAGGGGACGCCGGCAATGAGGCGTGGCTGTCGCGGTTGGAGCACATGTCGTAGAGGTTTCCGGAGAACTGCATCTTCTTAGATTCTTGGCGGAGAGACTCCCACACTGCTGCCGCTTCCTCCGGACATCCGGCCATCGCCACATTGGCACAGTCGTGGAACTCATCCCATGACCTGTGAAGACCAAGACCAGACCAGAGAGAGGCTGTTTTTACACAGACATCCCATAATAGTCTAATAATAAGACACCTTTATTACGCTGCCTTTATCCGTTTGCACTGACCCAAACAAATCCATTATGTCACCCAGTGTTTCATGTTGAGAAAGACTGAGAAAAAGAATAAATGAGTTACATCAATACTGAACTGATGATAATGGAGACAGAAAATGTTGTAGTTGTTCGAGTAACAGCTTGTCTGAATGTAGTCAGAGGCAGAATTTAACAGCACAAGAGACAACGACAAACTCAACTGGAATTCAGAACCCATACTGGATAAACAGTGATTTTTCTCTGTTTACACTAAGACTCCGATCATAGACACTACAACATACTTACACAATATAAAGTGCAATTACTATAATGTGATGTGCAATAATCGGTTTACATTTCAGTCATTTCTCCTCCTCTTTTATGGTGATTTATTTATTATTATTATCTGCATTTTCCTCTGTTTTCTATTTGTATTTCAAATGTGTGTTCATTTCACTGCCGATACCGTGGATGGTCATTTAGTTCATCATACAAATGTTGAATGACAATAAAGGATCTTGAATTATCTAATTTTTGGAGTTCTCAGATTATTCCATTGATCATATACACAGTATAATCAGATGTTTTATCAGATATCAGCAGTAATCGGATTATGAGAAATCGGATTAATACACCTGGGTTTCTCCCCAATGTTCCAATGTTTTCATGAATGTATACAGGTTAATCTGATTAATCTGATTTTAAATAATAAACATGTTAGGAAATGGAAGTGATATAGTCAAACATGAGCTGAAGACAATAATAGAAGTTTGAGTCTACATCACATAATCCCAAAGAAATCCAATTATGGACTGAAACATCTAAACCAGGGTTTTTCATTTATTATAGTAATGCCATGAGATCATGTTTGTCATCTTAAAAGTAAATTTTACACAAAAGAAAGTTGCATTTTGTCAGTATCAGACCTTGAAAATATTTCATATTACACCTGAAACTTGATGTCATTGTAGATTTCTACATCCATAGTCAGTTCTATGTGGCTGAAGGCATCTCTGCAGCTTCATCATCACTAGACTTATTGCAATTTTCATCTCTTCTAATAATTTGATATTTCAATGAGAGATGCAGTCCACTGAGCTGTTTCCACACTAATGTTACAGATGTCACTATTTTTACTGCAAGTTGATTGACTTGTGTAATTATAGGGGGTGGGAAAAGGATAAGTGTTTCCTTTTTCCCACTCCTTTTCCGTTGTGTAAATAACACTAACACTTTTATATAATAGGATAAATGTATTATTTTTTTGTTTGGGTTATTTTCTGTTGATAATTTGCTTTGGGCATTTATGTCCAAAAAAAATGAAACACTTACTTCATCATTTAAATATATAAATATCAATTATTGTTATGTGTAGTTGATGACAACACTTTGAAGTGTAGCACTTTTTTTTTTTCATTTTCTTTTTTTAATAATACATAACTTCCATCCATGCTACTCCAGTGAATTCAGGTTCCTAAAGCAGAGACTTCTCAGTATATTGTTTCAGGGATCGCCGTGTAGCTTATAAAAAATAACGAGGTAGACACTCATTTGCTGCCTGATGGGGTTTGATTATGCTATACCCTTGTCACGTGGCATTTTCTGGACAAAAACAGTACATCCATGAATACATGCTGTTAATTCCACATGGACACTGAAGTCCCATATGGGATTAGTGTATGTGACTGTGGCTTCATTAAGAGCAAGTACCTTGTAGTGGAAGGTAATAAAATCTGTGGAACACTGACTGTAAAAGAAAGCTTGCACAAGGAAAGCCATCTGAACTTGACAAAATCAGACAGAATACTGCAGAGAAAAAGAAAAAGGCCCCAGGCCTGGCTCTATGATGCCTCATGTGACAAAAATTCAACTCTGAAACCACTAAAAATGCAACCAAAACTAAACATTACTAATGAAATTACACAAAATAAAACAAAGGAAATACTAAAACTTCATGCAAACATATTCTTATTTAACCCATAAAGACCCAGTGCAACTTTTGTGTCAGTACCCAAATGAATTTTTCTCTCTATTTAACCTTCTTAAATTATTTATCACCATTTATTATAATATTATCCTCTGTATTTTTCATTTTTCACTGTGAATCATGTATTTTCTTACATTTAATTTCCTCTATTTTATTTAGATATTCATGAAAACTCAGAATAAATTCAATGTTATTACATCAAAACAGAGAAAACGGAAGAAAAAGCGACTTTTTCATCAAAGAAATCAATAATTGAATGCAAAAATAAATATCTCCATCCACTGTCATTGATCCAACTCCATGGGTTTTACTGGTGAATCAATGGTGTAGAAGATGACGGTGTTTCCA
>JAPQRQ010000612.1:0-16414 GCA_037367365.1 Apogon talboti
CACTCCCCCCTCCCTCATCTGATACTGTCTGTTCACACATCACATCAAAACTCATGGTACTGTGCTAATGAGTCATCATAAAAATCCCTTGATAAGACTATATGTTGTATGTTTAAGGTCTGGGCCAGGGCGTCCCTCTGGTGTGTCTGATAGTAGAAGGAGGTCCTAATGTCATCTCCATTGCCCTGGAGAGTTTGAGAGACGAGCCTCCCATCCCGGTGGTGGTTTGCGACGGCAGCGGCCGTGCTTCTGACATCATTTCCTTTGCGCACAAATTCTCAGAGGACGGAGGGTGAGATTGGACATTCTCTTTTGCTGTAAATCTTTTTTTTTTGATAAATCTGAAAGGCCATCTTTATCTCTTTTCTTTCAGCCTGGTTAACGACGACGTCCGAGACCAACTTTTGGTGACGATCCAGAAAACTTTCAATTATAGCAAAAGCCAGTCGCAACAGATTCTGCTCATGGTTATGGAGTGCATGAAGAAAAGGGAACTGGTAAGTGAACGAATGAAAAGAGGAACAAAACGTGGAATACTCATATAAAGAAAAAAAAATCCAATATTAATAAATCTATCATCTTTCTGCTAGCATTTCATAATTGTTCTGTATCCATTTCATTCAATAAATGTTTTTGAGTTGTGAAACACCTGGTCTCCATCGTCATTCATCCATTCCACTCATCTGTGTGTTTCCATTAACATATTGAATAAACATAATCCCCACCACCTGCTTGTCATTTGCTTGTTGTTGTGGTCATGTGTGGTACGTCGTATAATCCAGGGCATTCACAGCTTTATTCTAGGTCAACATCAGCCCTAATGTATAAGCACACACAGCTGTAAAGTAGTGGTGACATTCTGCAGTGTTAAACTATTAAAGACCATGTAAACAATGAATTCCGGTGCTCTGCTATGAAGTACACATGGTGGTAAGAGTCTTCAGAGGTGGGAGATTAATCCTCGGCACTAAAAGTGTTTGCCGAAGACCCCGATGCATAAATAGTGGCAACGTTTGTACATCTCCAGCAGATTTCCGTAGGCGTAAGTGATGTGATTAGTAGTTTGTAATATGCAGCACATTTAATCTCCATGCTCCATACATTTGGGTGGGAAAGATCAGCGCATACTACCACCTGCTTAGCTGATGCTCTTACTATATCCATTCAGAGTAAGCATGCACCACACAGATGGAAGAGAGGATCCATCTCCTTAATCCCCGGCCAGGTTCCTGTCTCTCCACTTGCCCGGCTTTTTTCAGTCCCTAGAGTGCTATCACTTCAGAAGAGAGTCCTCTATCCCCAGTGTATTAGACTGCTTAATGGTCCAACACATTCAGATAAGCAACTTAAAACTGCTTTTTTCAAAGATCATACTGCTGTGAGCTTTTTTTCCCCCCCGCTCATACCATTTAGTTTTCACTGATAGCCAACTCAGACAATGTGACACAACCGCCAAAATATTTGAGCTTTTTATACACGGCTAAGAGGCCACACTATTGCCTGCTTTTAATCTAAAGTGCCATGACTAACCTACAGGTGAATCAGTGTCACTGTCTAGTCCTCACCTAATCCTTTCATCCTAAGTGCATCCCATGTGAACAGCTGGGCTAAAACAAATAAAAAGACTGATTTTAGAGCACTTTAGTTTGCAGTGATGTAACAACACGCCCCGACGTTTAACCAAATTATGAGTTTAGGATTTTTTTCATTTGCAGAAGAAAAACACATAGCTGTTTGCTAAAAGTAAAAGCAACAGGTTTGGAGTCTTTACATCGATGCAGTCTGCTCTGAAAACTTATGCACAAAGCCACAACTTGATGGCAACATAATCCTATTTATCATGGCTGCACATGTGACAGTCCAGTCATCATAATTTCATTTGATATAGTCAAGTGTACGAACAAAGCAAGCACTATCATGCTATCTGACAAATAAATTATCTGTTCATCTGTTTGGAAAGGTCAGAAAACTGGGGTGAAACGTGAATGAGAGCATCTCACAACAGTTGACGCCACATTTATAGCTATACTGAGAGAAAGGACCATCTGTGTCTTTATGTGACTTAATGTGAACCCTTTATAGAGCACACATAGAAATACTCTGAAATTCCAAATTTCAACCTAAGTATATTATTGGAGGACTTAACAAGACTTAATTACTTTTATGAAAATTAGTACAATTTTTTAATGTTATATAGAAAATCAGAGTCAATGAAGTTACCATATTTGGTTTCTTACCCGTAAATGGCAATAAGTAAATAAATAATCAAAGAAGTAAATATAAAAAATACAAGAAAAACATGTGAGGTGAAAGGAACATGTATTTTATAACGTTAGATTGTCACTTTTAGAACATTACAACAACATAAGTGCTGATCCAGACACTTGTCAACATACACATTATCATTTGGAACATCATTCCTTACATTAGTACCATTACTTCATGGTACCTAACAAAGCAGGTACACTCACTGTTCATACAGAGGTGGACCTTACAGACCCTTTAGACCACACTGGACCTGAGATTGTTGACTCACTATCCTCACCGCAACGGTTGCTGTCACTGTCTTGTAATGTACGCGGAAATGACCAAAAATAGTCACTTGCCCAATAAAGGGTTAAAAGCTTTAAATATTTCCTTACGTGTCACTACCTACTTCATACCCCACCACTGGTTTGTTTTATTTGCATGTTTTTTTCAAATGCAGATCACGGTTTTTCGAATGGGTTCAGAAGGACAACAAGACATTGAAATGGCTATTCTTACTGCATTGTTAAAAGGTACAGTGCTTAATATGTATATCCAACTGAAAAACAAAAAAGAAAACTGGACTTTAAATGCACTTGAATGTCCGCTGTCAGTGTTTGTCTCACTAAACCCCTCCTTTGTTTTATATCAGGCACCAATGCTTCGGCAGCAGATCAGCTCAGTTTGGCTCTGGCCTGGAACAGAGTGGACATCGCTCGTAATCACATCTTTGTTTATGGACATAATTTACCAGTGAGTGGTGCTCAAATCTGGGCAGTGTAATTTAATCATTCTAAATGAGTGTACTACAGTTTCAACTCTGTATGACGTGTTATTAAATGTAGGAAATAATTTGGTCTCTAAATTACGAGGTACTGGGTGGATTCTTGTTGAGTTGAGCTTACAATCAAATGAATACTTACATGGTGGCATACATGACTATTTAGAAAACAAAATATCTGTGACTGGATTTTGTTACATTAACACTTTAAATAGATATAATTGCAGTTTAACCCTCAAAAATTTAAATCAGCCACCAGCAGTCTAAACTAACTGATCTAAAACGTCTAATAACTGTAGAACCAGTAAAACATTAAAGTAATTCGGGCAAAATTCAGTTTCTCAGCTTTTCATGGTCATCAGATATGACCCATGTGGACTTTCAGAGGCTCCGTGGTGAACGTGGAAACACCATAAACTTCTGCAACTATTCACAACTAAAACCCATGTAGTTTCACAAATGACAGTGTTTGTAGACGCTTGTTTTTGTGTTCAGTTAATGATAAATTTTGCGGAAAAATTCACTTATCTTCAGTTTTCTTAGCTTTGAATTTACACTGAGGTTTTATGATCTACACGATCAGTGAATTGAATATATGAAAATACCTGATTTCACTGAAGAATGCAGAGGGTAGTATTTTAATAAATGATGAGAAATCAGGTGGGTACGATTAAATACAGAGAACAAGTCATTTGGAAGCCAACGTAAAAAATAGTTCTAGGCCTCATAGGATGAAAACACAGATTAGACAAATTAATTAATGATATGAAATCTACTTGCTCAGAAATTTAAGAGGCCTTCTAAATTTTTACATTTATGATTTAATCATTTCTGATTACACACGTCAGAAACTGTCAAAACAAAAAAACCTATGGAACTGCAAATTCTGATATCTTTTTGCCAAACAAATCCTCACTCTGCTTTCATGTTTAACATATACTTACATCACAACAGCAAGAGTTAATATAGGTTCAGTTTGTTTTAGGTCACAGTATTGTGTCAATGATAAATTTACTCATACATGAAATCATAATTAAGACAATGTTGAAGTGACCACAAGAATTTAAAATCCATGACCCATTTTTAATCTAATACAATGTAATCAGTAGAACGTATTAAGAGAACACTGTGTAAATTACATCAGGTCACAGAGGTAATGAAATTAAACCAAACAGGTGTTAAAGCTTCCTGTTCCTGCTATAGCCGGCAGGTGCCATCGCCAACACCACAACCTCTGGAGTAGTGGTCCAGGAGAAACCGAAGAGTCCTGTCAGCGCTCCCAAAAACAAAACCCGAGGGAAAAAAGGGAAGGGGAAGGGAAAGGCAAAACCTGAACCTCCGGAGGAAACAGACCCAAGGAAGCTAGAGCTGATTCGCTGGGTAAGGCCGGAATCTGGAATAAAATATTCTAAGTTTAGAGTGAAATCTGTAATAAATAATAATAATAATTCTGTGTCATGTCTTAGGTGAACTCTCTGGAACAGGCAATGATGGATGCTCTGGTTCTGGACAGAGTAGACTTTGTCAAACTGCTTCTAGAGAACGGGGTCAATATTCACCACTTCCTCACCATCCCCAGACTAGAGGAGTTATACAACACGGTGGGTATAATACTACTGCAAAAAAGGGAAAACAAGAATACGTAATGAAAATCCAAAAAGTGGAATATGGTTACCTCTTCTTACTCATGCTTCTCTTCTCTTTAGAAACTCGGCCCTGCTAATACACTGCATGCTGTGGTTAGGGATGTCAAAAAGGTAAAATCATTCATTTCCTCTGGACATTTTTCTGCAAGAATATTTGACGCTATTCACATTATTCTTTATTTGTGAAGTGCTGTGTTTTCTATATTAAATGTTATGCTGGTGATTCTGCAGGGGAACCTTCCTCCAGATTATCAGATCACTTTGATTGACATTGGTCTGGTGCTGGAATACCTCATGGGTGGAGCTTACAGGAGCAACTACACCAGGAAGGCTTTCCGCAACCTCTACAATAATTTATATGGACTAAAAAGGGTAAGAAATAATAGAAGACAGCAATTCAGATGTGTTAGATCATTGCATGACTTAATGTTTGTTATAATCTTATATTTTTTTTCTTTTTTGCAGCCAAAAGCTCTGAAGCTTCTAGGAATGGAGGTTGAGTATCTTTCCCACAATTTTACTGTTGTTGTTTTGTTTTTTTTTAAATAAATAATCTAATAAAACACCATAACACTTTCATGGTTTGTTAGGATGATGAGCCACGGACAAAAGGAAAGAAAAAGGCCAAAAAGAAGAAAGAAGAGGAGATTGAAATTGATGTGGATGACCCTGAGGTCTGCAGGTTCAAGTATCCCTTCCATGAACTGATGCTGTGGGGAGTTCTAATGAAGCGCCAGAAGATGGCGTTGTTTCTCTGGCAGCGTGGAGAGGAGGCCATGGCCAAAGCCCTGGTGGCTTGTAAACTGTACAAAGCCATGGCCCATGAGTGTTCTGAGAGTGAACTGGTGGATGACATCTCCCAAGACCTGGAAAACAACTCCAAGTCAGTGACACGGCGTTTTAACATAGTCTGATATCAAACAAATTATATGTTTTATATGTGTTTCCTATGTAAGAAAATATTGTAACGCAGCTATTAATGCTCACCCTTTAACAGAGAATTTGGGCAACTGGCGTATGAGCTGCTGGACCAGTCCTACAAGCACGATGAACAGGTGGCCATGAAACTCCTGACATATGAACTGGTGAACTGGAGTAACTCCACCTGTCTGAAGCTGGCTGTGGCTGCAAAGCAACGTGACTTCATCGCCCACACCTGTAGCCAGATGTTGCTCACAGACATGTGGATGGGCTGCTTAAGGATCGGAAAGAACCCAGGCCTCAAGGTGGACATGAAAACATTTTGTGAAAAGAAAATGTAATAAGAACAAAACAAACAAAAATAACTAGCTAATTGAAACTCATGAAACTGTTTTCCCACATAGGTTATTCTGGGAATCATCTTCCCTCCTTTGATTCTGCTCCTGGATTTCCGTATTGGAGATGACGCATCCTATAATGCACCCGGAGGAAAAGAATCAGGAAAAGACAAGGATGACGACACAAAATCTAGCAAGGTCCAGATGAAATCATTTTACGCACGCAATACTTCTTTGTGTGAAAGATGGGAAATTATGACAGAAAATGTGTTGTCATATTGTAGGATGCTGCTGATGCAACTTCCAGAAAGGGGGATGAAGAGGAGGGCAGCGCTAAAGTCCGTAAAATCCCAATCGGCAAAAGGTTCTTTGAGTTTTATGACGCACCCTTCACCAAATTCTGGTTCAACACTGTGAGTTTCCCCTCTTGTAAAGTTACATAAAACTTGAATCTTTAAAGCAGTTATCTCTTCTCTTTGACGTGTCTTTTTCTTGTTCTGACAGATTTCCTACCTGGGTTATTTGATGCTGTACAACTACATAATCCTGGTGAAAATGGAGCGATGGCCATCCATACAAGAGTGGACGGTCATTGCATATATCCTCACACTTGGCACTGAAAAAGTCAGACAGGTAAAAGTCAATAACTATGATGGCAGTAAACGAAGAGTGTAGGAAGTAGTACTGATTCTTAACGGACCTTTCATCCCTGGTCTCCAGATTCTCATGTCGGAACCAGGAAAGCTGAAACAGAAGATAAGCGTGTGGCTGGAGGAGTACTGGAACATCACAGACCTGGTCGCCATCTCCACCTTCCTCCTTGGGCTCATGTTGCGGCTGCAGCATGAGCCTTACATGGGTTATGGCAGAGTCATCTACTGTATAGACATCATCTTCTGGTACATCCGGGTCTTGGACATCTTTGGAGTAAACAAATATCTGGGACCATATGTGATGATGATAGGGAAAATGGTAATGACTTTGAATGCATCACTTTGGGTTCAAAACCAAATTATGTGACAGGCTCTAAAAACGGTCCAAGGGAGTCACGTGGTTCTCCTTCTTGCTTTCTTACAGATGATTGACATGATGTACTTTGTAGTGATCATGCTGGTAGTGCTTATGAGTTTCGGAGTGGCACGCCAAGCCATCCTTCACCCAGACGAGGAACCAACCTGGCGTCTGGCCAGAAACATTTTCTACATGCCCTACTGGATGATCTATGGAGAGGTTTTTGCGGACTCGATAGACCGTAAGACTAGAATTCATAGTAAGATTCTGTTTCCTGATTCTGGGCAGATGATCAGTATCTCATTAATTCTGAAAGTTAAATATTTTTAAGTTCTATACATTATGCTTCAGTCCCCCTTGACACTTTGTCTCCCCCTGCTGGTATATTCCAGTCTTAAAATGCATGGCAAGAATTCAGCATTGAGGAAGAGCAGAATACAAATTATTATTTCATGTCCTCAATCATGATCATCTGCCATCAAGTCTTTTTATCAGTGTGTCTTCTGTCAGGGTGAAGAGAGAATACAACCAAGGTTCATCAGATATATGTATTTTTTCCATTTCTGTTGCTCTGAAGTTGCATATTTATATCCGTGGACAAAATCCTCCACACTAGAAATAGTTTTTGATGAATAAAAGTTATAAGTTTAGCTTAGAACAATACACTGAAAAGTCAAAATCATTGTTTTACAGATACGTTGATTATATGATTGTTTGATTAATGGAAAGTTGAAATGAAATGTACAGTTCAAGGACCTGGACATCAGCTTGATCTTGACAGAAGTATGAAAATTGATCTCATGTTTACTGGTGCTAATGTTTTCTCTATGTTTTATTATGACTATGCTTTTCTGGGATCTTTTTCAAGTCTATGCAATGGAAATTAACCGTGAGTAGCCACTAAGTTAAGGATGCAATTCCAGACAGTTAGCTAAACATCACAGAATAATTTCACTTGCTGTAACTATCCTTATTTCGCAGCTCCATGTGGTGAACATTTATATGATGAGGATGGGAAAAAGCTGCCACCATGCATCCCCGGTGCTTGGCTCACACCCGCTATTATGGCCTGTTACCTGCTCGTGGCAAACATTCTCCTGGTCAACTTGCTCATTGCAGTGTTCAAGTAAATATACGTTATCATTTATAAGTAAGCTAGCTTTATTTTTTTTTTTTACAAATAATTTCAACTGCTTCTGGTTTTAACTCGCTGTTCTTGGTTTCTTATCCTACAGTAACACATTCTTTGAAGTCAAGTCCATTTCCAACCAAGTGTGGAAGTTTCAGCGATATCAGCTGATTATGACATTTCATGATCGCCCCATCCTGCCTCCACCTCTCATCATCTTCAGCCACCTTTACATCCTCTTCAGCAGACTGTTCCGGCGGTGTGGGAAGAAGAAACAAGAGGGAGAGCTAGATGAGAAGGACCGGGGACTCAGTTAGTTACTTTGAATATTCCATAATATATATTTTCTCTGATATGTCTCTCTTACTTAAATATTAAACTTATTCTTGGGCTAAAAATAAGACTATTTGCATGCTCTGGCACTACAACTGTATTGGACATGATCAGTACATTGATGTCGTTTCTTGATTCGTTTCTGTCAGAGCTCAGACTGAATCCAGAGGAGCTAAAAAATCTGTACGAGTTTGAGGAACAGTGTGTGGAGGAATATTTCAGAGAGAAAGAAGACGAGCAGCAGTCCTCCAGTGATGAACGCATCAAGGTTACCTCAGAAAGGTGAATTCTCCTTTAAGTTGGTGCAATAATTTCTGAGCACAACTATTTTAGTTCATTCTTTTAAAAAAAACTAAAAAACATTTAATTTCTCTGATGTTGTTGGCAGAGTTGAGAATATGTCTATGCGTCTAGAGGAAGTAAATGAAAGGGAGAACACTATGAAGGCCTCTCTGCAGACAGTCGATCTGCGCCTGGCCCAACTTGAGGAGATCCATGGAAGAATGGCGGTCGCCCTGGAAAAACTTGCAGGGGTGGACAGGCTGGAGCTCACCAGAACATACTCGCGAAACTCTTCTGTGTGCGACCCCTCGTCACTTCTCCGTCAGGGCAGTATTAACAGTGCTGATGGTTACAGCCTTTACCGCTTCCACATGGATATGGAGGAGTTCGCAGCCAAGCAGAAGGACACTGATGAAACAAAAACCGGACTAGAAAGACAAAGGAGTCTTCGTCAGGCTTCCAGTACTTGTGCTCTCAACGTCAAGGATGGGGGTCAGACCTTGGAGGTCGGTGGTCTGGACAGATCACGACCCAGTTCATGTGTGGACATCCTCATTTCTCCATGTGAACAAAAACCTCTTTCTGCAGCGTCAAGTCAGGACAACATAAGCACCAGAGGTCAAGGCAGCACAATGATGCTGGACAGACTGTCAGACAAGAACAGACTAAAGCCATCCTCGCCTCCAAAAAGGACTAAATCCTTGAAATGCTATCCTGTTGAAGACCAGGTCCCTTCCCCTATGACAAAGAGGAGGACTATGAGCACCATCATCATCAGTCCTCCAGATGAACCAGAGGTGCCAGTGGAGCCGCCACCAAAACCAGTCCTAGAAACCAGTTCCTCACCAAAGAGGACGAAATCCTTGCGATATATCCCTACTGAAAGTCAAAGCACTTCCCCTATCACAAAGAAGAGAGCTATGAGCAGCATAGTCTACAATCCGTCTGAGCCAAGTGATGACGTGCTGCATGCTGCAGACTACAGGTCACTGGTGGAACAAGTATCTAAAGCACCAAACCAGTGGCCGCCAAACCTGGAGTATCAGGTGCACCCCGCTGTGTCTGGTCACGTTCCAAAAGTGTCAACAGTCAGAACTCTTGCCCAGCAATTCCAAGGCTCCTCTGCAACCGTAGACCACAAAAAAGAGGAAAATCAGGTCGCTCAAATATTAGAACCAAAGGGAAACCTTCCAGGAAAAGGAGCCACAGAGGACCACGTGAGGATAAAGGCCAGGAGAAACCTGTCAGACTCTACTGATTATCTGACTGTAGCAAATGAAAAGTTCCTGCCATCTTGCAGGTCACAGAGCTTCAACGCCTGTGATAGGAAAGCCAAACCCCCACTGGTAGGTAATGAAGCCAGAGGTTCTAGCAGTGAGAGAGACCTTGTTGAAGCCTCTAGGACATCTGAGAAGAGTGAGAGAAAGACCACAGAAGCAGAGCAAAGAAAGGAAGGAGGACAGGAAAGCAAATGACAGCCTCAAAGAATGGAAGATGAAATTATGAAGAAAACATATGCCATGATAGGAAGAAAAACGAAGTTTGAGGAAGTTGTTGCTACCAGCAAAGTGTGGTTTGTTTGGTACAAATTGGCCGGAAATGCAGTTGTGCAATGTCATGAATTGCCAATGAGAGTTTGTGGCTTTAACGGCATAGCAGCGAAAATCAACACCATTCTGTTTCAAGATCCACTTTCTTTACCGTCTTTACTTTTCATTGGTGTAACATACAGTAGCTTACAAAGACAATCATTCACATCACAGCTTTCCTAATTCATTGTGATTTATGTTGAAAATACAAAGGAGACCTGTATGACCGCGTAAGGTGAAAATAAAGTATATACACATAACACTTGTACTGATATATGCAATGTGAGCTCCAAAAAGATGAACTATTAATACATGGCTGACTATATACTGTTTGTAAACATTTTCATTTCAGGTATTGTAAGATGTGCTTTGCAACAACCCAACACAGACGTGCCCCAACTGCTCTCATGCAAATACTGACAATCGCTTAACAATATGTATTAACCACAGCTTCCAGAGAAACAGGAAACCTATTCACAGTTTCATTGACACAGTTATCTGTATAAATAAAGATTCAATTTAAAAAAAAAAAAAAAGAATAAATAAAAATAAGAGCATACGGCAGTTTGGATTTGTACACATTTGTCTTTTCTGTCTTAAAACTGCATGTCCTTCTTGCACACACAAACCAAAACACATTTTGCCAATGCAAGTGGCTCTAAGTCTATTAGAATACATGAATTTACACAAACAAATACAATCAATGCTGACAGTTGATATGTTCATAACAGCATCCTTATGGTAAATGGTAGTAGGTAGGTAGTCAGTATAAAATAATGCTACAATATATCAAAGAAGATACGTTTTTTTCATTTTAATCTATATACTGTATAAGACAACTATGTGCAGTTGAGATCTTTTCATGAGATCTGAATATTAAAAGAGGCTTTATGAATGCTAACGGATCACTTCCTCTTTGAGTAGACAGTACAGTGTCAGCTACATCCCATTGCTGATTATATCCACAGGTTTTTTTTTTTTTTTTCTTTTGCATGAGCGGATACACAATATCAGGCCTCATTCCTCATTGATCCTCTTCTGTGGTCAGCAGATCAGGATAGTATCTCCGCCGTTCATGAGCCTCAGTTGGCATAAAGGTCCTCTGGATAAGACCGCTGCTGCCGCCGCTGCCGAGAGGACGCCACGGAGGCAGGAACCCTCCGAAACAACAAAGTCACGCTAAAGCTGTGAACACTAGAACACTAGAGGAGCGAACACTTGAACAATTTAATTCTCTTCAACTTCTTCTCTGTGATCTTCACGGGTTTGCCTGATCCTCCTGCATTGCTGTCAGTCTGGCAAGAAAAGATATGGATGTGGAAAGGTGTAATGAATACAGAATTTGAACGAGTAGGGATAGCATACATAATGAACAGTTATCACAGACTGGCAACTTACAGTTTTTGTGCTCAAGTTATGCAATATGTCTCTGCCCATGGTATAAAAAGCCTAGAGTCATTAAAAAAAAAAAAAAAAACAATGTGAAAAATCTAAAAAAGTTGCATAGATGTTACAGCGATATCACCTTTTGCTTACCTCTTCTACATTTAAACTAGACTTTGCACTTGTTTCTAAGAACTTAACTCCATAATCAATAGCCAGCTATAAGACAAAGAAAATCAGCATTAGTGCATTGTAACTCGATGCATAAATACACAGCATTTTACTGAATTTGCTACAGCTAATTAGTAAATACCTCCCATAGATACTCACTTTCTCCCCTCTGTCTTTGGACACCTGTCTCCTGTCAGTCATGTCACATTTGTTACCAAGGATCATCTTCTCAACATCAGATGAAGCGTGCTGTGCAAAGTCCAGTGACTCATTATGTAAAAGCTCATACAAGAACACCAAGGACAAAAACTGTTTCTACTAAACGTGCTGTTTTAATCATGACTTTTCATTGACGTCTTACCTGTTCAATATTTCTAATCCAGTTTTTTATGTTTTCAAATGACTTTTCGTTGCAGATGTCATAGACCAACATAATGCCCTGTGAAGTAAAGTGACAAATAGTACACAAACAGTTTCTCACTTGTGGTTATAGTCAGGAGGTGTAGGATAAAAATGAGCACTTACCATCGCTCCTCTGTAATACGCTGTAGTAATGGTACGAAACCTCTCCTGCCCTGCAGTGTCCCTGGGAACATAGAATCAACAACATTAAACATGATATACACAAGTCATACCACTTATATAAAAAGAAACAAAGATCTACTTACCAAATCTGAAGCTTTACTCTCTTTCCATCAAGCTCTATTGTTCTGATTTTAAAGTCTATTCCTGCATTGGAAAAACAGACACAGACTGAGAGACATATTGACGCTTAATGCACTAATTAATTACATGATCTGGGAAAATACTTTCAACAAGCATAAATGCAGAGAAAACAATACACTTGTGCAAAAAGTGTCTTCGAAAACCACAATTAAATATTAATGAAGAGTTACATTAATGCACTGCTGGCTAATGCAAACGGCAGCTCTAAGATCATAACTGCATTATGATGGGCTGCAGAGACTAGATTTCCCAAAGGGCAAACATGATGAATATATTACTGATGTCCCTTTAAATGTAACCTTAGGGCCTGCTGGTGTGTAAAGGACACATAATTATTTGTCTCTTGAGTCCCATTGTCTTCCCCCTGATGCAGTTTCGGTCCTTTTAAAACATTGTGGGTCAATACAGTAGGACACAATAGACCTCTCTGTGATGAGTATTTGCTGGACAGTGCAGTAAAGCATTGGAATATGTTGCTGTGGGTGTGCATTCTGCCAGATTTATCCAAGGGGCGGCTGCAGGGTGCTCACCTATTGTGGATATGAAGGTGGTATTGAAAGAGTCCTCGCTGAATCTGAACAGCAGACACGTCTTTCCGACTCCGCTGTCTCCAATCAGTAGAAGCTTGAAGAGATAATCGTACGTTTTCGCCATTTGTGCGCTACGAACCCCAGTGTGTCGATAGTAAAAGCCGAGCAGAACCGGGATCCCCTGTCTGGAAATCTTCAGAGGTCTGTAGCGGACTGGCACTAGCGGCAGACCGGTGCGGAGTGACGTCAGTTTCCGCTTTGCATTTTGGTCTATGTAGTTTACACGCAACCTTTTCTTCATTGGATCGAGGAAATGCATATTAAAAATGTAGACAACATACAGTATATCCCACCAACCTATATTGATCTAAAAATTTAATTACTGGAAATTTACGTACATTTTGTAATCAAGAATCAGAATCACTACATCTATTCCAATATTGCCCTTCTTATAAATTACATTTCGTCCAATTTACGCAACACCACTGACATTGCAATTAAGAACGTAATGACACGTTAAACGTATGTTACTCCCACTACAGGTGATTATAGTATCAATGATGACAGTCCAGGGAATAAAATTAAACAGTTTATTATAAAGGCTCTGCTTGCAAATTAGGCCCACTTTAAACCCCTCGGATTACATCCCAGACATCACTTACAAGGCAGGGGCTAAATAACACAAAATATTCGGGTGTATACAGCAGAAGGTTTAAACACACTGTGACATAACACATTTAGAGATTACACACAAATCCATTTCACTGCAAACATTTCACCACTTCACCTTATGCCTGCCCTGACGGCCTAGCTGAGATTTCACCTGGGTACTGTTATTAAGTGGGGAATGGCAAACAGAGAATAAAACAACGGACAAACAAAAAAGAAAAAAGAAAACTAGTCCGCCCCAAGGGCAATTCCCATCTATTTTCTGCTCGTTACCGGCTCACTTGCCGGGCGGACTAGACAAAGGTAAAAAACCCAAAACAACCAATAACAAGAAAAAAAGCTACTGGGCTGCCAATATTTCTGTAAAGATCAAATTAAACATTTTATTCAATCCATAAAAATACAAACGACCAAATATTTACAGATTACCGCACATAATTTAAAATACCTGGTTTGTCGAAGGCAAGGGAAGGCAAGGCAAATTTATTTGTATAGCACAATTCATACACAGGGCAGTTCATAGTGCTTTACAAGTATGGAAAAGAGACAATTTAACTGACAATTGAACTGCCCCCTTACTAACTATCAGCTACTTGCAGCTCGAGCAGGAAAACAAGTCTGAAACATATAAAACCAGTTCGTATCACACACACGCACATCTGAACAATATAGTCATTCAAAACAGGACTTCGGCCTACCAGCGTTTCTTTGTTCCCCTGCATGCCAGCATGGAGTGAGGTGTGCACATTGCCTCACTCCCCCGGCTGGAACCGACACACCTGTTTCATCTGCATCTAAATATCGATAGTTTCGATACCAAGGTGAGTATCGGTATGGGATCGATACTAGCGTGATGAGATCGATACAAAAATTCCCAGTATCGCCCACCCTTAGCAGATAGGCATATTTCTACCCGCCTCTTAAATGTTGCACCTCCCCTTTCCTACTCGGTGCCACCTTCCGCAATTAATAATATCTTTTTATTTCAAATTCATAGTTAGTTAGTTAGTTAGTTAGACTTTATTCCAGACTCAAGGTCCAATATAGACAGAGAAACACAATAAAAACAGGAAGAAAAAAACCCCATAATAAACAGGGCTATACATTTTTTTAAAAGAATCCAAAATTTTACATTTTCATTTGTGAATCTAGAATTTATTTTCATTTATTATCCCTAATAAACTCTGAAAGCAACATAATCCATTATAGCCATTATCCAGAAATAATAAATAATGACAAATTACTCAGGAAAGATTAAATTTAGAGTAAAATTAATTTGGGAGTCTCCACAGACAACTGTTCTAGTTCTTTTAGGGTTAATAAAATTAAGCCCATCGCATGAATATGATATTGCAAAAATATTGTCACTAAAACATATAAAATGCTAATTTGCTTGAGAATAGGTTATGTGTAAAATTGAGGCAGGAGCCAGACTGCTCAAAATAAATAATAAGAAAATGTCCAGATAATTTCAATCACACAACAGCAACATTTTCACACGTATTATATCGTATCCTAAACTGAAGTTGATAAAAACATAAAAAATGAACAAAATGATCAGAATAGTTTTTTAAAAAATGGATCAGGTCTTAATATTATTTTCTTTCTCCCCAGATGACCCAGTCCCGTTTAAAAGTTGTCAATATGTTCCAGTTTGTGAGACTTCTTGCCACATTTCAGTGGCTGGAAGTGGAATCTGAGCGCCCCTGGTTGCAGCTTAGACCCTGTTATTGCATCTCTGTCTCTGCCAATAGCCCACGTATGCGCAGGAAAGCGAACCTAGCTCGATAAAATGCCTGTAAGTTACAAACTTTCACTTTGTCGATTGTTTTCTTGACGAATATCCAGTGTTGCCAGATGTGTTTGATTGTGTGTCGAGCCTGTGCCGTCTCACGGTGCAGTTGTTCAAACCAGTTGTTTTGTTGATATGTAGCTGCAGCACATGTTGTAGCTGCTAACATAGTACTGTGTAAAACGGGTGCCGACTACTTCCTGAAAGACAACACTGTTATATGTTTGCTCCACAGCCTGTTGCAGAAAGGGGTCGGGCCAGGGTTTAGTCAGTAACTTTTATTTTATCTTTTTAATTTTTTTTAGGTTAGTTGATCATAGAAGTTTTAAACCTGACTTCAACATTAGAGACAACACGGTAGATTGTGTCATGAGCTTACGGGATAACTGTGATCACTACGGCTAACACATTTAGATGCATTTTTCTTGGAATATGTTAAGTAGCATAGTGCTACTTGGTGTTATCATAAGGGTTAAGCATTAACAGATCAAATCAGAAATAAATAAACCACCTAAAGCTCTTAACTCAAATGTGACGTTTATTTTATATTTACTTTTCCTTCTTTGTTTCTAGTTGGCCAGAGACCTCCTCCACCCCTCTATTGACCTCGAGAGAAGACAACATAAAAAGAAAAGACTTGTTCAGAGCCCAAACTCCTACTTTATGGATGTCAAGTGTCCAGGTAGATCAGTTTTTACATCCAAAAACATATGCACATTAGATTCATTGAATGCTTTGTTCAACACTGACTACCTCTAAATAGGGTGACCAGATCCTGACTCACTAGATGAGGGACACACTTCATATATTTTATTTAAATGCAAGTTTGCTCACATAAGAAAACACAGTGGCAGGAAGCATTCATG
>JAPQRQ010000747.1:0-16386 GCA_037367365.1 Apogon talboti
CCTCACCCACTACCTCTCTTTCCTCCCTCGTTCATCGATTACCGTGAGAGTCAGGGCCCGGGCCGCCCGCCCTACAGATGTAAACACACTCAGTGCTCATGTTGTGGTTTAGTTGCCGTTCGACTGCTGCTCATGTGAGGGCCGTCTGGTTAATCAGCCAGATCAGCCGCTTTTCACCTGGTTATTGAAGGTTTCTGACAGACTTATACCAGTGATTATCAGGAGGATGAACTGGCGATCAGCTGCAAATACGACACCAGGGCAAACATCATCTTCCTGGCCATTCTCTCATAAGTCTACTATATGGAACCATGGTTTCCTCTATATACATTCTGCAGCAGCACTGTGCTGCTGCAAAAAAAAACCAAAACACTGACTTTGAAGTAATGTGATGTGCTAAATTTTATTACAAGTTGTTAGCCGCTAGTTAAGCAACTTGGCTATTGCTTTAGGCGTCATAACGCAACCTCCTCATCCCTACCCTCTCTGCCTACGCAACTGAAGCAAACAATCTGGAATCCATATAGAATGGAAAAGAAACATTGTAGAACCAGGCGCACACTGTTGTGCTCTAGGATCTTTGGTTACAAAGTGTATCTGATTGGTGCTACTTGCTGTGTTGCTATTTGGTTGCTATGTTGTTAGGATGCGGTTCTTTCCTCTATTTCCATAATCTTGTTTTATTTCTAGGTGAAGACTGACCTGTGCAATAAATTGTAAGGACGAACATTTAGCGTCCTGTTTGAGAATCAGCATTAATGGCCTCCCCATCTCCCAGTTTAATTATCAATGAGCCTTGGAGCTCTTCTTTCAACGGCCCAGAAAGATCAAATGTTCAAATGGAAGACGTGGCCTATGCCATTAAATTGGCTTAAATAAATCTTTACCAGTGGCACACCAATATTTTTTCCTAGTGTCTTTTTGTTAGAATTAGGGCCGAAAATCAATACAAAATGGTAATTAAATGAGGTAATTATTTCAAGATAACTTGAATCTGGAGATTGGTTATTTACAATTTGTCAAATTCTTTCCACAAAACTCACCAGAAGTTACAATTTAAAGGATTATTTTGCAAAATTTTCCTCCAGGGGAACATGCCCCCAGACCCCCCTAGTGTTGCTAGGCTACCGACACAGCACCGCTGCTACAAAAATTTCTAGGGGAAACTCTGTGGAACATTTTGCCATCAAAGTATTTTTTTACACCTTAAAATGTGTCTCATTCACCCATTTGTATACTAGTGGAACAGTAAATGGGACCAATATGGGGTTCAGTGTCTTGATCAAGGACCGCTCAACATGGACATGGGTCAGGAATCAAGCCTCCAAACCTCTGATTTGTCGCAAATCCACTCCACTTCCTGAGCCACAGCCACCACCTAGACTTATACTATATATTTGATTTGACTTCTTTACTTATGTTATATGAAATGTAATACATGAACAATCCCCATTACAAATGTTAACCTTTAACATTACATAGAGGTTTTTAATTAAAATGAAATAATGTTATGTGAGTTAAGTTTATGCCACTTAATATAATCAAAATAAACTTCATATATTCATATTCATATTCATATATAGCTTCACTGGTTTTGTTTCATTTACCCAGATGAGAAAACAGGACAGCCCAAAGTTAGTTTTTACTTTTCCCTATACCGTTGTGTTGCCGTTGTGTTATTTTATTATGACACTCCAACAACCCCTTTTTAACTGACCTGCTCTCCAACTTGCAGTGAACATCGCAGAGTTTGTCCCATAACATCTAACGCCACCTACCTAAACTCCTTTTATTACAGATTAACCAAAGTGCTTTCCTTTTTCTTCATCAGCTTCCTCACACGCTGCCATTTTCTCAGCAGAGATGAGGATTAATCATGTAGCTCCTCCCTTATTTACTTGCATCATCAGCTCCCAAAAATATATTAAATATTCTTTTATTCACAGCACCCCATTAAGCAAACATGTAGCCCTTATTGCTGAGCCCTGAGTACCTTATCTGTAAAAATGATTTCTGCTTGAGTCATATTAGACAAGATTTTCATTGAAAGCAGAGGAGAAAACAACAGCTCCCATGGTCTCATGCTACTCAATCATTATCATCATCATTATCTTTATCATTTATTTCCACATCTTTTGTTTTTGTTCTGATTCGGAGACCATTAACTTCACAAATTACATATGGTGCATTTAAAAAACAACACAATTGTGCTTTTATGTGTATGTATCTGAATGTTAGGATTACTAATGTAATTGGTACAGAGACTTAAAGATGAACAAGTTCATTTTATTTATGTAGAATCAGAAATTTGCCTTAGAGGGCTTTGCAGTTTGTATAACACAACTCTTCTTTCAAGTAGGGAAGACACAGAAGAAAGTGGAGAAAAGGGAGAAAAAGACGATACATGCAATAATAATATTTATATACAGAGCAGACAGAGGTAGCAGACATTTTAATATTGAGTAAGAGGATGATAACATTTAGTAAACAAAGAGGATAATATGCAAAGTAAATATTAAACCGTAAAAGATAAAGAGTTTCTGGAAAAGCATTCTAGCCAAGTGTTAAGAGTGAAGACTGGAGTGAACAGGCAAATGTACACACTCCAACCTCTGCAGCATTCATATTCTGTCTCTACATATGAAATCCTGTGTGTTTAATAATGCATCCACCCATCCAGCCAACAAGGCAGGTTATAGGCCTGCAGGTTGTTGCACAGTGTGTGTGTGTGTGTGTGTGTGTGTGTGTATTCTTCTATGAATCAGACATGTAGCATCCAGCACAAGTCTCTAATGTATACTCTATCACTGAACTCAATCTGGAGCTGCACATAAACCACACAACCAATATCAATGGCAATATATATGTATACAGTATATGTATCCTATGTTTACACAAATATCTCATATCCACTCACATCTGCTGCAGCTGATAGCTGAGGCAATGCCGTGTTTGGTCTTTTCCACAAGAGGTGTAAGTGAGATGGAGTAGGAGAAAAACAGAAACATTTTCAATCGCGGTGTAGTTCAGAATAAAATGATTTGCTGTAATAGGGGAAAACAGAAGATAGCACGAGCAAACCATTTGTCTTTGAATTGTATCAGAGCGTGTTTTATGAATAGGTTTGTGCGTCATGAAGCTGTGTTATTGGTATGATTGCATGTGAATTTGTGTTTGTTTGTTTGTGGGTAGTCCTACATGCATGTGTACATCAGAGACATGAGAGGGAGTCTGTGGAAGCGAAGCTCAGGTTTACATGTGTGTGATCTAACTAAGCAGGACTTAAAAGGGCTGACAGCGTGATGGGGAAGAGAAGGAGAAGGGTGGAGATGGAGGCAGTGGGGTATATTGTCCTGGAGGGACGAAGGGGAGGGATGGGGCTCAATGGGAGACAGCAGGGGATCTTCCCTTGCCCCCTGGGAGTTGAACCTACAACCCCCTAACCTTCCTCCAGCCCGCTGGTCATGGACTTGAACCCTGTAACCCCTGATGGACAATCTGTTCTCCTCCCCAGCCTCATCGTACCGCTGTGCATGCCATTAACGGATAAATAGGCTGTCTGTGTGAACACATGGACTCTTCTGTGTGTTTGGTCAGTTGGCTTTGGATCTGACATTGGGTCTTGCCCCGTTTTTGTTTAATGCTTGTCAAACAGAAGGGGTTAAAAAAGAAGCAGGAAGCCTGTTATTTTGACTCCCTGATGTTTGTCTCTGCTTTTTTATGCCTGTGTGATTTTTTTTACACATTTTGTTTTATATCAAACAGGACAACTACCAATTCTTGATTAATTTAAACTATCTTTTTAATCAAATGTTTCACTGCAAAATATTACATGTTGTTGATTATTTCCCAGAGCTGAAGATGATGTCCTTAAAAATATTATTTACTTCACAACCCAAAGAAATTCAGTTTAGTGTCATAAAAGAGGGAAAATTTGAGAAGGTAGATTTTTTTTTCCTTTAAAACACGCTCAAATCAATGAATCAATTATGAAAGTAGTCGGTGATTAATTTCAGTTGACAACTAATCAGTTAACTCTGTACCTAATGAGACAGAATGTGGAGTGGAATCCAGCGACTCTCAGTGGATCTCAGTGTCACTCTAACGAGGACTGCCTGTGACACAGAAGCAGAGTGGTTTATGCATGCTCAGACCCAGCTCATTCTTCACCTGTCAACGCAATCATTCTTACCTTGGAAAAAAAAAATGGAGATACCGTAGGGGTGAGGTTAAGGTTGGGGAGGGGGAGGGGGGCATTTAGTGGGGAAGAAAAGGGGAAAGATGTAGTGGAAGAGAGGAGAAGAGAATGGAGGCTGATATATTCCTCCTGGCCATTTTTTGCTCTCCTTTATTTCTTTATTTCTCCCCTTGTTTGTGTTTGTGGGCTCTGCTTATCAGATCCCAGCTCCATTCAGGACCTCAGTCAGGGGAAGAAACCAGACTCCTCCATCTCTCTCTTTCATTCAATCTATCTGTCTCTCCTTCTCTTACTCTGGCTCTCCTAACCTTTGAGAATAAGAGCCTTGAATTTGAATTTCAGAGCGAGCTGGCGAGTAAGAGGTGGGTTCGGAGGGGAGGGAGGGAGGGAGGAGGGGAGGAAGGAAAGAAAGGAGGGGGGCCAGGAGGGAGGCTGGTGGGGGGAGGTTGTTGGAGCTGCGGTCGTTGAGAAAGGGCCTGCTCAGCGCGTCCCCTGGCCTCTCCCCTCGGAGGGGCCCCGATCGATACAAACTCGGAGCAATAAAGCTTTCCCCCTGTCATCTCTGCAGAATACAAAGCAGAATAGAGAGAGGGAGAGAGAAAGAGTAGGGGAGAAAGAGAGAGAGAAAGAGAGAGAGAGGTGAAAAGCTGTTCCGCTAGCCAGACCAATTTCCTAACCCCCCTCCTCCTTGCTCGCTTCACCACCACCACCACCTCCTGAACACACCATCACCACCACCACCTCTATCACCACCTTCCTTACCTACTCCTTTTTCTTATCCTTTTTATCCTGTTTCCCCAAATGCACAATATATACCCCACAGAACTGATATCTCTTCATAATAAATACAACATGAATAAAGTATACAATAGGCTCTCTGTTTCCAAAACTGTGGGAGAGAAACAGAGAGGGAAGAAGTGTTAAAAAAAAATAGTGGTGTGGATGGTGGAAAGAAGTAAAACAACAAGGGAGTATTATGGATGGAGAACAGGAAGATAGTTAAAGCTGGGGATAAAGTGTCTATATATGTACGGGGTAGGGGGAGAAAGAGGGACCAGAAGGGTCGGAGAGGGATTGCGCCCAAGAAAGATGGATGTAGCGATACAGGTAGAGAGGAGGCGGAGGAATATTGATAAGGGGGTGGATGGAGGAAAAGGCAAAATGTGTGGGGACGGGTTGAAGGAACGAGCCTGAGAGAGCGAGAGGGAGGGAGAGGTGAGGAGGTCAAACAGCAATCCCTGGAACTGAGAGCCAATTACTGTAATTGTAATCTGGATTCAAAGCATTGAGATACACTCCAGTGACAGGGCTCATGCACAAAAGAGACAAAAGACAGCGCCACTCTGTTTGTGTCTGTGTCTCTATCTCTTCACGCTGTGTTGATTGTTCTGTAAAAACTGCACATGTGCATACATGTTTTTGTGTGTGTGTGTCTATGTCCATTCTTTGGCTGCTGAATGGCATCGCAGGAGTCAGCCTGCCAATCAACTATTGTACTCTTGTCAATTTAATAATATTTCTGAGCGGTGCTGACTGACCTCCGCAGAGCTACAGCCATCTCTCTATGTCTGCGTGTGTGCTCCTATATATTTCTCTGTCTTCTCCCTCTTTCACCTCAGTCTAACCCCCACCCCTCCCTCCCTCCCTCCCTCCCTCCCATCTCTCCCCTCTCTATCTCCCTCCCCCGGTCCCTGTCTCTCATTCTCTCCTTTATTAGAAGAAGATAGCGAGAATCCTTCATCTCTCCTCCACTAATTCTCTCCGTTATTGTCCCTCTGTTCGGGCCCCGTGCTCGCTCTTTCACTTGTGTCCTCTTTTCTTTTCTCGTCGTGATCTATATTGCTCGCCTTCTTTAAAACCGTGCCGCGGCCTCCTTCCTGTCCTTTGCTGTTATGATTTTTCTTTTGCCTATTCTTTCTTTTACTATATCACCTCACGTAGATGTCACAGCCTATCTTTCTTGTTCTCTTTCCTCCCTCCGACCTCATCCCTCCATCACCTTATCTCAACTTCCACATTCACACCCTCTCTCCCTCTCTCTGTGTGTATCTCTTTCCGGCCCACTGATGTTCCTTTCCAGGCCAACTCTTCCAGTCTCATTTTCAACCCTGTCCCTTTTTACTTTTTCATCATCATAGGCTTATTTTGTCAACTCTATGTCCCCCCCTCATCCCTCAGCCTCCCTCCCTCCCTCCATCCTTCCTTCCTCCCTCATCCCTCTCTCTTCCTCCACCCTGTTCGTTCCCTGGGGAGGTCAGTAATAATGGTAGTGATGGAGTGAGAGAGGGAGGTGCGATTATTGTCTTGTCGGGAGTCAGAGGAATCGATCGGCCCAGAAATATGAGGCGCGAGAAAGAGCCGCTGTGTCAGATACAATAACCACCCGCTCCCGGGGGCTTACACACACACACATTTAGACACACATTCACACACAACATACAGACACGAATCTGTATTTGACATGAACATACACATTTATTTAGTTCGAAGCAATTGCAGACACTGACACACGCACACTCGTACCATCTTTCTTTTTCATTAACGCAATGCACACACATCATTCTTCTTCTGTGGTGGAGGAGAGTGTTGAGGCAGCCCAATCATCTACATGCTTTGATCTGAGATAAAGCACAGAACTAGATCTGTTCTGATCATTCTTCATGCACAGATAAAGGGCAAGGCGAGGAAAATCGCTCACACACCTTTCACTCACGTAGCTATAAACAGACATAAACACACACATGCAACACGCACACCGCACACGCTCACACGCTCACACTGAGACCTTTCACTGCTGTTGCCTGGCAACGTGGCCGAGTGTCCAATCCGAACGGAGAACAGTGGCCAGTGATGTCACAGCTGCTGCTGACCAGCAGGTCTGAGAGAAAAAGAGAGACAGAGGAGGAGAAAGTTTGAATTGAGGAAAGAAAAGGAGAAGGTCGTACGACGAGAGTGATGACCATGATGAGGGTGATGATGGTGATGAAGATGACTAGAGGATCTGAGGGAAAAATTCTAGAACAGGGAATGAGAACAAGCCAAAAGAGGAGATACATATGTGGGCATAAACAGAAAAGCATCCCTTTTAGAACCTGATTTCATTATGAAGAATGTGAAACCAACAATGCTTTGTCAGTGTAACTTAACAGTTTGATCTAAAGTGGCCTCAGTGCTCCTTGAGCCGGCGATGAAGGCCGAGTCCCTCCCAGTAGACCTTCAACTCTTCTGTTAGGAAGGCAAAGAGGGCGAGAGGAGCAAAGAATAAAGATTTGAGCTTCAACCTTGGTAGCGCTGTGGGAGAGAGCGTTGTCTGTCTAGACAAGCCCAGCTCCCTATGGGCTGCCGAGATGATATAGAGAGGAAGGCGATGGTGTGAGAGAAGGATGGCGGGGCGGAGGGGCCGCAGGAAAAAGAGCGATTGAGAGGTATTAGGACACGAGAGGAATAGGTGTTGTAAAGGTGTAGGCGGTGAGTGTGTGTGAGAGATTCCTCAGGTCCCATGATAGCCAACAGTGTGAGTGTGTTTTAGCCCCTGCTGCTTCTCATACAAAACCTCAACCTCGCTAGTCTCCACACTGCTAGACCTACTGTTTATAATCCTACAACTCCTCATGGGGCTACACCTATTTACAGGACTGAATTTTTAAATCTCTCAGCTTGCAGAATAGAGTCTTGCTGTTGGATTGTATAGGACTTGGTAGGACCATCACTGAGCCGTGCTTTGTACCCCTCTATAAGAAGAGGAATATGATGGATTATATGAATTAGAGTGAGTGTGTGCTGCAGGCCTGAGGCTGCACTAGATGTAGGAGGGGCCGAGCCATAGAGGAACAGGTTTGGAGACCTCAGAATTGTCCCTGCAATGACCCATTATACACACCATCTCCATCCTCCTCCTACCTTTCTCTTCCTGATTTCCCCTCCCCATCCTTTCCTGATTGTTCTTATTTTCTACCTGTCTTTCACATTCTCTCCCATCATCCTTTCACTCTCTCTTCCTACTGTGCCTTTTTATAACTATTTTCTATTCCTCATTTCTCTGTCTTTGTACCCCCCAATGCCCCCACCTCCCTGCCTCTCTCACCCTCTCTCTCTCTCTCTCTTTCTCTGTCCTTCTGACAGTGGAGTGATTGATGGCGCTCCAGAGGCTTCAGCCTCCCCCATCCTCCTCCCTAGGGTCCCACTATCAGATTGTGTGTGTATGTGTGTGAGTATGTGTTGTCTTATGAACATAACTTCTCCGCAAGGCACACCGCATGTAAACATATTAATATTCACCAATTAAACAAATTTAACTGATTCTTTTTCCATTATTTTCCCAGTTGTTAATTTTTTTTAATAATAACACAGATAATAATCAATTTGTGTTAATATGTCATCTTTAATTGAGATAATTTGTCCTTCATCCTGTGTCCAAAAGGAAAACCTGGAAGTGTTGCTAGGCTCATCTCCATGGTAACGGAGGCTCAGACCTCCTTGGGGTAGGATGGCCCCCCATGGCCATGAACTGTAAGACACATCCAGAGCACACATCACCATCCTGGAGCTGCTCAAACAAATAAGCGCGCATGCTGTTTGGTCGTTATTTGGGTAGATTGGGGTTTGAGCAAAGGTCACAGCCAAAGCTAGGCTGCCCAGACGACCTCTGACCCAGAGCAATGCCCCCTCCCCAGTCTGTCAGTCTGTCACCGTAATCGGACAGAACTGTCTGTTCAATGTGCATTTGCAATCATACAGCATTCATGCGCTAACTGTCTTTGCAAATGATCTAATCCTCCATTTATTCATGAATTAATATTAATTATCCCAAAACATTTTCAGTCCAGTACAAAAATAGCCACTCCAGAAAGAAGACAAATATTGTTACATTTATTAAATATAATAAAAAATATATTCCAATGAAGTGGGCAAATCTTGCTTTGCTGGATTTTTTAAAACTACAACACAAGTCTAGCGACTGAAAGACCATAATGAATGTTCAACATAGAAAAAAAAACTAAGCAAGTTGTGCCTGTTTAAATTAAACTTTTAGAATATTCTGAAATTGAGAAGTTGTCAAAGTGGTTCCACAGTTAAAAAGAGGAAAATGATCTTGTTCCTCTGCTGGGATATTATGCAATCCATTGTTTTAGCTGGTTACTAGTTAAATGTATCTGTCTGAATATTAGCTGAAATATATTATTATAACAAACAGATATGTTGTCTTAAATGATATCCGTTTTATAATGAAAAACATGCTTGACAAGATTTTTTTTTCTCCTAAGAAGAAATATAATTTTTCCCAGGCTTTTTAACCAGAATTGAGCCTAATGAAGTGTACAAATTGTACTGATACATAGTTAAAATGTTTATCTTCAAGTCTGAAGCTGCAGCTTTTAAGGGTCAGACAAGAATATTAGAATATTATTTTTTAAAAAAAGTCATCTGCAGTCTTTCAATGCCCTGAAAATCACAGGATAATATGCACAAATCTGTAGAAAAGCTTTAGTTCTGACTCCTCAGAGTTGCAGTGCTTTCTGATTTTGGTAGATATGCATTAACATATGACACACTGCTTTCCATGCTCTAGATCTCTTGGGTCAGATCTAAAGAAACAGTTGAGAGAGCTGTTTGAATGTACTGTAAGCAGTTCTTAGTGAGGGTCCATCCAGCAGTACATTGGACTGTTGTAAATCACCACATAAAGTATTTATAAGGTTAAACTTGGGAACTCTGCTGCCGTTAGCTTTTGAATTAGTGAACTTGGACCAGGGGAGAAGGTAGAAAGAGGGAGGGGGTGATCAGCGGTCTGCCTCCTCTGCTCTTCCAGGCATGCAGCCGTGTTTGTTCATGAGCATTAGAGAAGCAAGAGTGCCACCTTGTGGTTGGATTGGCCAAATGTTTCAGCAGCACATGACACTGTGATGGGAAAATTTAGGATTTTTTTTTTTATTATTTTTAATTTTTTGCTGAAACCTGCTGTTTTGCTTCCCTAAAATCATTCCCTGATATCAAATTTTATCTTATTTAAAAATCTTGTCTGTAGGTGGCACTGAGAGGTCACATCGTCTTTATCTGATGATGTTCCACATGTGGAGAGTCATGGTGTGGGTGACTGTGGTGTAACAAACACTGTGTGCAGCCCACAGTGTGGGGTGGTCAGTGGTACAGTGTGTGAGTTTTTCCTTCCGAGCGGGTGGCTGGTAAACTTGGCTAGGGATGTCTCACATCTTCTGTCAACATCAAGACCACCTTTCACCCACAGATAGGACTCACTAACGCCAACCCCACAGTGAGATTCCGACACCACCATTCAGAGACGATCATGACTCATGTAAATAAAAACAGGCTACTAGAGCATGTACTAGAAAACTCTGAGCTGTTGACTTTTGAAGAGGTTTTGATGGTGTATTGCGTCGTATGTCATACAAATGTATCACACACTCTTTGGTCAGAATGTCAACTCTGCTGTTTTTCTCTTGCGTGAGTGAGTGTGTGTGAGTGAGTGGCTGTTTCCAGCCGCGCCATCACTTTCCATCGGCAGCCCGTCATCCCCCTCTTTTTCACCTCGTGTATCTCTTCAATCTTTCACTCACTTTCTCCCACTCTCTTAACCTCTTGCCTGTCCCCCTTTTTTTTCTCTTGTGTGTTTCTCTCCTCTGTGTTGAGTTCCTTCTCTTTTGAGGCTTACTTCCTGTTGTGTTGCAGGATGTGGGGAGGAGGAGGGGCTTTGGGTGTGTGTAAGAGAGAGAGAGAGAGAGAGAGAGAGAGATTGTCTGTACCATATGATTTAATACACTGCTCCTTTTGGGTTAGAGTGACACAGAGAGAGGGAGAGTGAGAGTTTTCTTTACGTAGCGTGCACACACTCTCACACAGATATGACCAAGACAGCAGCAATAGCAGCAAAGGACTTCTCCAGTATGTGGTTGCCAGGTGAGTGACTGTCTGCGCAGCCCTCTCTGCTGGCCTTCATTTACCAAGACCAATTAAGCTTTGCGTGGGGGAGAGGACACTGTGTGTGTGTCAGTGTGTGTGTTTTTGTGTGTGTGAAAGTGAGGGAGAAAAGGGACTGTGCTGATTAATGCCACTGGGTCTAACAAGCTCGGCTAATTAGAGAACATCAAAGAGTGAGGGGTGGTATGAAGAGAAAGATAGGGAGGGAGAGAGGGATGATGGATGGATGGATGGGTGGACGCCTGTCGCAGGCAGAGGGAAAGGTCAGACACTTCGCCAGCCCATAGCATGCCTATGTGTGTGTTGGTGTGTGCGTGTGCCAGGATTAAATGTTAAAAAATATAAATATATTCAGGGAAAAATACTGAAAAAAGTTGAATTCTTTAAATATTTACATACAACTCAGGTGTCTTTCCACTATTCTTTGTTATGAGCATTTTTCATTTGTTGCCAAAAAATGCTTTTTATAAAATTGCCAAGCTGTGGCACAAGTGTGTGTTTGTTTTATTAATACTTTCCTGTGCAGCTTTAAGGTAGATATTAACTCTCTGTGTGATTGTGTGTGGTGGGTTTGATTTTGGCTCTGTTCATTTTTATCTCGAATATCATATATGAAGTGAATTTTAAAGCAATATCCAATTCATGTCAGGATCAACTGAAGATGAGGTGATGGAACATAGGAAATGTCCT
The DNA here is from genome assembly GCA_037367365.1 of Apogon talboti. NCBI lineage: Eukaryota > Metazoa > Chordata > Actinopteri > Kurtiformes > Apogonidae > Apogon > Apogon talboti. Next base: position 11,825 of record JAPQRQ010000747.1, read on the forward strand.
AAATAGTAATAGTAAGTGGTTCTGAGTGTTTAAAAACTAATGTGATTATAAAGCAGAACAAAATGTTGCTCTTACGCTACGGCTTTGTTTTGATGGTCATATCAGCTGCTGTGGTAGATGTAGTCTCAGATGACCGGTAACAAGACTCAGAGAATAACACACCACGCTGTTATCTGACTCACCAATTACCAGAAATGAGTTTTTAAAATGTCAATTAGCTCATATTTCGCTGTCTATAGTCTGCTGATAGGATATCAAAAAAAAAAAAAAGTACATGTCTTTTGAGATGATATGCTCTGATCATCAATGAGTGATTCATGGGTTGAAAATCACAGAATCACTTCTTCGTTTAGCGTGGCCACTGCTGGGACCCTCAGTAAGTCTGGCCAGAGTGACATATATTTAGCAAAACGCTGCTAATACTCCTTCACTTTACACTGCACTAACAATGAAAGAGAAAATTAACATTTCAGAAGAAACTGAAATTTAATTATAAATGTTACATATTTTGTAAAATCATTTACACTTTCAGAAACATTCTAGTTAATAGAACACTGCACTTGATTTATTCATTTATGCAAGAACTAAAGATAGAATGAATATAGGATAGTAAATGGTGAAAAAGTGGTATCTATCTAGTTTAATTACTGTATGAGCAATCTTTTCTATATAAAAAAGTGTATGAATGAAAAAAGTTTTTCAGTAGACTGAATGTAATATATAATTTATTCTGCATAAACTATAAATATGTACACTGTAGCCCATAAAGTTGGAATAATTTTGCTTTCAGATGCATTCCTCTATTTATTCCTTTTTATACACATCAGTAATCACCTTTGACCAGATGCAATGATTACATACTGAGTCCCAGTTACACTTTATCTCTCAAAAATAAATCATATTGCCACAACCATTTCTTGAGAAGAGATTAAATATTTAATTCCAACTTTTTATGGGTAGCAGTGTTTGCCTAAAATAGCATAAGAATGGAGCTTCTAATGCCCTTATTTAATAGCAAGTGTTGTCTTGTTTTAAAATGGTTTATATGATCAGACATGTCATAGGTCCAAATTTGTGTGGCATTATTTTTATTTATTTATTTTTTGTAAATGATGATAATAGCAAACTTGTCAGCACAGATATTAATGAAAGGTCACTGCTCTGATGGTCAGTTGTAACCTCCAGCTCTTTGCACTTTTATTAAACTGTCCTCTTCACCTCCGGGGTTTGTTTTCAGTTCCTTATCTATTCATAAATTTTGCATCTTATTTATTTATTTATTTATTTTACTCCTAAATGCCAACCAAAGCACTCATTCTGGCTCAAACATGTATAAGATGTTAAACTCTTAGTTTTAAGTTAAAATATTTCTTTACAATCACAGTTCAGGACCCCTCGGCGCTGCTTGGTGTTTGGAATCCGTAGTTAGCGGGTGTGATGACTCCCGTTCCCAGACACCCCCCTCGGCACTGGGGTTGTGTCCTGAATTAGGATGTGAGGGGTGGAGGTGGTGGGCTGGTAGGTTTGGCTGCAGTGGAGTTTCATCTCAGCCAAAATACCCTGAGGAGAATAACAGAAACAGTCCAGACTGAGCACAGACACTGTTGTTCCTTGTTTCTTCTATTGCATCATTTATTCATGACACAGGATTATACAGCATTAAATTTAGTCTGTTTTAGATACAGTCAGTGGTGTGCGGACTGGTTATCGAGGGGTCAAAGTTGAACCTTTTATCCTTGCTGTAAGATTAGCCTACGCTTACAGTGTTTAAAGATGGATGAAATGGACACAGTAGTTGCACTTTGTACGGATGGAAAAAGATTTCTGCAGAGAAGTTGCAACAGGCAAACCAGACACTTAAAAGGTGCGCAATTTTTGCTTTTAGATTTTTATCCGCAGCTTTAGTTAAATAAAAAAAATAATAATAAAATAATGATGTGTAATTCTGTCCCCGTTATATTGTGTATATTGATTGCGTTTCTTTGGGCGACTGTGTGTTCTGAAAGAGATAAAGGTTTTAGAATCTAGAGTGAAAGAGGGGGAAAGAGTGAGAGAGAGAAGGCTAATATTAATAGCCTCGCTGACAGTAAGTGTTGGGTTTAGCGCTCTGCGTTCAACCCGGTACAAGGGGAAGTCGGGAGGGGAAGTGAGAAAAAGACACGGCATCTTGATATACTGTCCCACCACTGTATTACTGACCACATTATCCACCATGCTACTGTCTGTAGGCCATTTTGAACCATGAATCAATACACACCTTCCCGCGTGTCCTGTGGGCGGTCAGCAAGAGGCAGCACTTTAGAAACTATCCACATTACAGCTGTTTTATGACCTGGACAATCATTTTATATGGTGGATTAAGCTTTGGCACTGTACACTGCACATATACGACGCAGCCCAGACTATTGCATGTGTCACATACATAAATATTTGTGGTGCATTGTGATTCATCAGCAAACTTCTAAATACTTACTTTCATCCCGAGAAAAAGACTTTTAAGTAGATTCAGTGGTTTTTACACTTGAGCAACACTGGACAGTTGAGGTCACTAATATCCATGCAATAAGACACCAAAATGAGAGATGGATGCAACGCTGGAATAACCACAAATTGACCAAAATAAGCAGACAATGCAAATGTTTGCATCCACAATCTTTGCGACCGAATTAGCTTTTTACAGAAGTCAGTTCATTTGAGGGAAATCCTGAGGTCACTGTATGTGTGTGTGTGTGTGTGTGTGTGTGTGTGTGTGTGTGTGTGTGTGTGTGTGTTTGCTCTGATCCCAGGTTAAAACCAGAGTGACAGAACAGTGGAGGTTTTCTAGCCAGTTACCACTTCTCTCTTCCCCTAAAGACCCCACATCTATCAAAGTCCACTGTTCTCACATCTGTTTCATTGACAGGAAGGGGTTTTCTTCTGCTGCTTGTCAGCTTGTTATTTATAAACTGTCTTTATAATTAGTGCAGAAGCGATGGCTCGGTTACAGAAAATTGCTCAGCAGGGGTCAGTGGAGGAAGTTTCTGATTTTTCCATGTGTTACTGCTGCCCCCCAATGGTTGAAACTATGCTTGACCAGTTGGACAATGTCATATAGAGCTGTTTTCTCTTTTTGTCTGGAATATTCAGAAAAATGTCAATGAGCTGCCGGTAAAATTCTGCGGTCTCATCTGCAGCACGACAAACAACAGGATGAAGACAGGAGCCATAAAGGGACGAGGGGGGGAAGGGGGAGGGAGATGAGCGTTTATTATGCAGGTGGCAGATATAATTAGTTGGTCGTTGGGCAGATTTGCATGTTTTCACAAAAGGGAAGTAGCTCTGTGTGTGTGTGTGTGTGTGTGTGTGTGTGTGTGTGTGTGTGTGTGTGTGTGTGTGTGTGTGTGTGTGTGTGTTTGTCAGAGACCAAGAGCAAGAACATGAGAAAAAGGAGGTTTCAGATGGACACATCAAAAAGTTGTCACACGGTTTGTGGTTTCAGACAAATAACAAGCCTTATGAAGAGATATTTCTATTGGATAATTAAAAGGAAAACAGAACTGTTGCACACACAGCCTGCAGACATACATACATACAACCACTAACAGACACACAAAAACATGCAGGCACTTACATTTTCCTCACTCCAGCCTTTCCTACACTTTGGCAGTCAATGTTCTCCATTCATTTGTAATAATATATGAAATATTTTATCTTAGTGCTGATGGCTTTGGGACTGCCCCAATACAGTATCAGCCAGGAAGTGATGTGGTCTCGTAGTGAATGACACACAGCGTGAGGCGTTTTTTATGCTGACTACTCCCACGTGAATACCTCGGGTTAAATTTAGAAACAGCAAACACCTTTTGTCAACCTACTCTATGTTCAACCACTAATTGGAAAGAATGAATTGAACTTTTGAGTGATTCAACCACATTGTTTGCTGTACAGTGTGTAGGCATCAGTCTGTGACCTAAAAACAACTTACCCTGTCTAAGATCAACGCCCTGGCCATCTCCTTTCCCCTTTCCATCACTTAAATGTGCATAAGATCACCTGCGTTGTAAATGTCTAATATTCTGCATCTGTATGCGTTTTTTTTCGTATGACATAGATTTCAGAATCAGCCTGCTGACTTATGGTTATCTGTGTTCTTCCCGTGACAGATATCAGGATGTCAAAGCCAGTAGAGGTTGAGAAAGTAGGGGCTGACTCACCACTGGAGAGCACAGGTAAGATGAGCTGCTGAGTGGCAACAAGTCAACACTCCCACATACAGGGAACACTTAGAGTCTATATATTGTAAATAATAACGCTTAACATACATTCCACCACCACCGCCATTGTCGGATTGAACATACGGTTCCTTACCACTGTTGTCAGTTTTTGCCCTTAAGCTCGAACGCCTGATGAATTTGTCACTTTTTCCTTTTCCTCCCACACAGATTCAGAACGGAATGGACCTGAATCAAATCACCAGGTACATCTGACTCCTCTGAGTGTTTATCTAACACATCTGTCACCTACACACTGTAATTTATCTAACACAATCATAATAGTAGATTAATATTTTCATATACAGTATA
>JAPQRQ010000786.1:0-16383 GCA_037367365.1 Apogon talboti
GGGGGGCGGTGTCTTCCTATTTCAGGGCTCCTGACATATGACACAAGAGCCATAGAGCAGGTGTAATTTGTTTACATGAACTCTACAGTGACTCAGCCACATACACACACACCAGCACCTCTCCTCACCAAATGGTTCATTGTGGAGAAAATATAGATTAATGACAAAAAAAATTAATATGCAGCAAAGTAAAAACACACTAAATGTAAATTGCTAGATTTGCAACTGTGTTTATTGACGCCTGTGAAATTCTGCATTTTCACATCCGGCGGGTGGGAGCCGCTTCATCACATTTGTGCGAATCATTGGCCTGTTTGTGTGTCCCCCAGGCAGAATAACATCAATCCGGGACTGTTATGTACAGGAGACATCAGACGGAGGAGGAGGAAACCAGAAGCTGTGTCCGTCACGTCAGGTAAAACTGTTCATACATACTGATGAACCGAGGTCCCCTTTAACGTACTTGTAACGCTTACGTTGCGATGAAGCGACGATGAAGTGGTGAAGTGCGTTTATCATATAGATTTTGTGAAATTCGGCTTGTATTATAAAGAGTGAAGTCTTTGTAAGTGCGACAGAGTTGAAACTCAGGGAAGTGTACGGCTAAGTGTTATGTCTGGAGCTTTCTGTTTAAGGCAGAAGTGTGATGTGGAGTTCTCCCGATTGGAGGTGGCACCGAGCAGCAGCCGCTGTGTGCATTTGGACCAGTGGAGCTGCCTTTTTTCATTAGACTGATGGCTCGGGGCCTTGTGTCTTTGCCGGATTGAAATCTGAATTGGTTTGTCCACCTTTTCTTCTGCGTCCCCTCTCCGTGCTCCTCTCCTGCAGCTGCTGTTTGTCATTTAAATAACAAATGCTGGTGGTTCCCTGATTTAGTGAGGGGTGCAGGCCTCTGATGTATATTAATATTGCCGCACGGCGCACTGTACCAGGGTCCATCATTCATTTGGATAAAAGAGGTGGAATTTAAAAACAGCCAATGCTTTACTTGGATACAGATTGCATCCATTTATTGCACTGAGTGATGGAACGGCCAGCAAGTCTGTCCTTCACCTCCCTAGCGCTGAACCACTTCCCATAAAAGTAAAAAAGGATTCACCCCTACCCTTTAAGGACCCCTTATATTCAACACACTGAGCGAGGGACATCCCTCAGTTTCAAGACAGTTAACAGATCCACAGTCTGTTGTAAAAGCTGTAATTGAAGAACCATGTCAGCATCATAAAGAAAAACAATAACTGACTAATTTGATTTTCGCTCATAAAATAAAATAGTAATGGTATCTGTGCAAAACATACACATGTAGGTAACTGCTATAATAACGCCATTATCATTTTCAATTTTCACATGAATTCATTCTAATTCCGTTTAAAGATATCATACTTTAATGTCATTTTTGATATATTTTATTTTGTGTTTTGGAGTAAATGAATGCACTATTATCTTGTCCTTAAATTGCGTAACAGAGAGTCTCTGATTGGCACATCCCTCCTCATCCGTTTTCACAGTGTTTTCCTGGTTCTTGAGTCTAGTGCCCCCTGTCCACTGTGATTTATCATGCATCCCATGTCGTCCAATGTCAGTTTCTGCAGCTGCAACTGCTCTGTATAAATCTTTACTTTGGCAGCCTGCTGCACCATGTCTCTCCTCAGTAATCTCACCACCGCCAGGAGATGCACATTCAGTCTGACAAGCTTTCACACACTCTGTGTACAAATGTTGGTTGTTGCCATTCTGCCATAAATGTGTACAGAGTCGAAATCAGATTCAGTGATTTGTTGAGTGGAGCTGTTTTCTGGTAAACCTCATGTTTGCATGGAAAGATTGTTTACTGCATTTAGAAGGGAGAAACGCCGCACTTCCTTGTGTTGATGTTAGCGAACACGACAGCCAAGTCTTTGTTTGAGTTGGCCAGAGGAAGTGGATTGTTATATGTGTTAGTGGTTGATTTGAAACTCTGTAATCAGGAGTGAAAATGGTCTGCGGCTGGAGGTGTCTTCCTGAGCTCCATGGGGAATTACTGAGGCGGTACCCAGCTGTTGCTTTGTCTTCTTTCTTTACCCTTTTAGCACTTCCACAGCAGTCCTGAAGCTGGTTGTGGAAAAAAAAAACACAACAACTTATCAAGCCAGGTATCTGTTTGGATTAGATGACCACTCCATTTCTCAGCCTTAAATTGGCCATTTTCTACTTTTCTCACACCATCAATCTGCCAATGCAACTCAGTCCACCAACTCCGCTGCAGGTATAGAGCAAGACACGTCAGTTTTCTATTATGTTACTGGATATTATTAAAACAGTTGTACAGTTAGAAAGTGTATTTCGTGTTAGAAGTCTTGTGCCATGAGTAAAATATAGAAATATTGCCACACAGCCCAGTGATTAAGAGTGATATTCAATACATTTTACACACTCTACAATTTTGGGAGAATTATTTGTAAGATAAATCAGTAAGTGTAAAGATCCTGATGGATTTTAATAGCCTTGGCTGGTCTCATGCTCAGCCTAATTAATTATTGCAATTTCCCTCCTCCCCTGCTGTCTTCTTTAATGCCCTTCATCTTTATTACACACAGAGATGGTGGTAATAAAGCCAAACTTGTACTGATTTGGTTTGTCACTTTGAGTGGTGGTGGACTTACTTTTAAAGTTCTTTTCACAGCAGATAACCTATATTCCGTCAGTTTATTCAAAGTGAGTAACATAGTATAAATACTTTGGGTCATTTTAATATTGCCTTATATTGTTATTGCGTTGTGTAAACGTTAATACTGCTTCCTCAAGTGGACTGAACTGAGTCAGATGAAAACGTGCTTTAAATATAGAATAAAACAATAGCAGTGAGATGTTTTTCCAAGAAAAAAAGAGGTGAAGACCCATTTTGATGAATAAAATTATGCTCCACAGCAGAACATTGTGTTTTTAATTAGTTTTTGAAGTAAACTGTGGGACAAAATGTTACCACAAAGGCCACTTTTACCCTCTCTGCCATCAAATAGCATGAAATGAGTAAAAAAAGTCTACATAATAACAATACTAACATAAAGTTCCCGATCAATCGAACCTACAGTCTGATTACCTGTCCTCTGTGTTGTATGTGGATGAGTCTTTGCTTTAAATCAGGGGTTTATGGGAAATTATGATGCCTTTTAAGTTCATAGCAAATAATGACGACTTAAAAAAATAATCCCCTCATGTAATCTGATGGTTTTAAGGGTGTAACTATATTGTGATTACCACCTATTTTGTAATTATAATACATTTTATTTAAAGGCACCTTTCTAAACAGAACACATCAATAAAACAATACAACAGTAACATGCATGTAATATACAAAACTACACCCATACAAGAGAATGGAGAATACATGTAATAAATAAAATAAAAGCAGGAGTTATGGTACTGAGTGGATTATGTTGGTAGGTAGGTGTGAACAGATGAGTTTTGAGGTTTTGAGTCAATAGTGTTGATGTCTTCTGCATTCCAGACGTGAGCGTTAGAGCGTCTGAAGGCTCTGAGTCTGAGATTTAGACCATTAGATTATTTACATTGCTCACATTTCAGGATATTTTCTGTAGTAAACCCGTTTTGTCAAAGCCTTTAAACTTTGACTGACCTCATCAGACTGAATGTGATGTGTACGCGTTGCATCGTACCACATGTGGGTGCCCACGTGGAGGCCAGCCCCTCCGTCAGCCCTGCTGCTTCTCCCTTCCTCTCTGTCTTCATGTGTCTCCTTGCCTGAGCAAGACGGCTGCGTGACAGATCACCTGCATCGGAGGCCCGCCGTGTTCCTGCCCGGCGGTCCGGCCCCCTCTCATTAATGCCCAGGCTGGTGCGAGGGCCGTATGGCAGCACAAGACAAATAACGCTACCACTCAGCCATCACTTCTGCTGACAGAAATGCAGCCCACCGCACTATTTCGCCCTCTCCGGCTCCACTCCGCACCCTGCTCGCGTCCTTCAAAAACCCCATCTCCTCCGTCTCCACCTGCACCTGCCTGCACTGCTCAACCAAACTTTCACGGTGGTTTCGCTGTTGCTGGAGGCTGAGCTCAACATTGAAACCCGCACAGGTCGATGTACTGCAACCACCAACCCGCTGCCTTTGTAACAACTCTAATTGTTCCCTGTCTTTGTTTCTTTGATTTGTTTCGGTTCTTGACTGCGACTAGCAGCTCAGTGTGTCAGTCTTGTTTTGACTTCCTTGTGTTCAAACCTTCTCGCTGGGAGGTCTGATTTGAGTGTCCTATTTTTTTCATTTCTGTGCGCATGAGAGGGGGAAAGAGAGAGAGAGAGCGAGAAGAAAAGAGAAACACAAAGGCTAATCATTAAAGAGCTATTCAGCCCTGTTCATTTAAGTGTGGGAATCAGCAGGCCCATTACTGTCAATGTGTAATTAGCTGATTAATAAACAGGGGGACGGGGAGTGCTCCAGGAAGGCCTGTAATGATTGTTTTTAAAGAGCATCACATGAGAGCTTATTAAGACGGTAAGATGGTTCCATTCAACCTCCCATTATCACCTACAATAAATGCATGTACTATAATTCTCCTATTGACAGAAAACCTTTGCGTTTTATGTTTTCATTGACCTTGACGTGGAAGCTGTTGACTGTAGGTGTTCGTATTGTAGTCAGATGAAACTGTCTCTTGCTTTTATTCTTTCCTGGAGTCTGGGGCTCCACCATACTGGAAATAAAAACGTACTGATTGCAATATTTATTTTTTCTGTGATATATATTTTCATATGAAAAATGGCAGCAAATGACTTGAGTAGCTCTATATGGAAAGAATTAATCATTGTGGAATTATTCAGGGGATTTTGCCCTGGAGTGTATTGGTGTGGGATTAACAATAATAAAAGCTGAAAAAAGACTTTTTAAGAGCCAACATTTATACATAAATACATTTGCGTATTTCATTATTTGAAGACACTGTGGTTATATGTAATACTTCCATACAATAGGCTTTGCAACCAATTTTCCTTTTCAGTGTTTATCTACTGGTGGTGGGACCTGGTTTGGTTGTTTGATAAACTGATCTTGAATTATTGTGATTATTGGTTCATTGTGGATCCAGAGCCTGTGCTGTACGTCTCCCACCAGCAAGATTCTCTTAAGTCAGCAAATAGTTATGAATAATTACAATAGTGAGTAATTTATGTGTTTCAGCAAGAAGAACGTTCTTTAATCCTACTACAGTGAGCAGCTTTTCATTTCCTAAACAACCATCAGTTTAGCAGAGAGCATAAAGATTGGACTGTGTGTCAATGGAAAGAGGTCATGTGGTCTGATAAGTCCAGATTGAACCTGTTCCAGAGTGACGCTTGCATCAGGCTGAGAAGAGAAGTGGATTATGTGATTACCCATCATGCCTAGTGTCTACAGTACAAGCCTGTGGGGGCAGTGTTATGATCTGGGGTCGCTTCAGTCGGTCAGGTCTAGTTTCAGCAATGTAATGTGTCCATAAAATAAGGTCAGCTGACATATTCCAAGATAATACCAGTACTCATCAGGCTCAAACTGTGAAACAGTGGTTCAAGGAGCACACACATGGACTGGTCACCACAGAATCTAGACCTGAACCCCATTGAGGATCTTTCGGATGTGACAGAAAAGACATAACACAGAGGTCTGACTTTTCCTTCATCAATACAAGATATTGGCCAAAAATTAATACAGCAATGGACTGAAATGTTGTGACATTACATGGTATAAATTATGCTGCAATTGTGTTCTGTAATCAAAACTAAATGCATTTTTTTTCTCTTAAAGAAATGAAAATTGTACAGGTCAGTTATTAGCTGTTAGTGTGTTAAATCGTTAGCTCTGCTTTCTTGATCACAGTTTGACTTCAGGAAAAAGCATTTTAAAAAAGCGTGAAAAAGCATATATCATATGTCCTTAATGTGACCTTGACCCAGAATTTGAGTTAGTATTTGTATCCCTGTGCATGTAAACACACTCCCCAACCAAGTGTTCTATGTCGCGTCTGTATATCTGTCAAAAACAAAAAAACAAAAGAAACCCTGTATTTTGATCCAGAACTTTGACTGTGTTTAACCCTGGTGTTTGGGTTGAACCTCAGCAACAGTTAGTCATCGTTCCCTCAAGAAATATTAATCAATTATCTTGCCCGCCGGATCAGTTTGGGGAAGAAGTCATCTGGAAAGAGGCACAAGCAGATATAATAGGAACGAGCAAAAGCACATGCCAGTGAATGCTGTAATGCCTAATCCTTTGAGACAGCCCAGAGCCACAATGTCACTTCTACTTCCCTTGTCCTCTGCTCTGGGACTGCCTCGCAAATGTCTTGTGTGACCGCCGCTAACTTTTTTGGGTAGATCAGGAAAGATTTATTTATCAACGTGAAGTAGAGGAGCAAGAAAGCATGTTAGGGAGCGCAATTGTTTTAGAGTTCCTCTGTCTTCTGTGAAAATTGGCCCCAGTTCTCTTTCAGATATTTCCCTTCACTCTCAGAGACAAAAAGCTTTTAAAGGTGAGCAAGATCAAGAGAAAGAGGATGTTTAAAAGGGAAGGTAGTAAGTGAGATGTGAACGTGTGATGAATGGAGTTTAAAATATACTGCTTCTTGCACAGCATAACCAGAGGAGGGAAGTTAAGCCATAGGAGCAGCACAGATTGGCCTTTTAATAACCATGTCCACAAGTCATATGGGGCCAAATTGGATTTGGCTCACTTGACCAAAACCTCATTAATACTTAACCTATTAGGATAGGATTGCTTCAAAGTTTTATTTCAATATACCTTAAATACAGAGTGATCCATGAATAGTGGACTAAATTTAATTTTTATACCGGAGGCTGTCTGTTGAAACAGTCGAGGGAAATGTGATTTACGGGAGTATCTTTTACTGTTTGTTCTCTTTGTTGTGTTACATGTCCAGAATATGATATGCGCTCTCTTTTTCTTTTGCAGCCTGCAGCCCATTTCATAAGGATCACCAGAGAGAAGAGGAGCACAGAGCTGGTAACGCCTCAACCCCAGAGGCTGTGGGGGCTTCAGGGGCATCAAGGGCACATGGTCCACGGTCTGGCGCTGTGCAACCAGGCCTCAGTCAGCGCCAGAGTTTACCATTTCCCCACGGAGACCATGAGGAGACCTGAAAAAGCCTGAACAAATATACCCAAGCCTAGAAGAACAAGACAGACGTGAACCTGCGGTGCCAGACACTGAAAAGGCTAAAACTTCTTGCTTTATAAAGTTTGTGAAAAATACAAAGCACATCGTTACTCTTCAAATCAGCATGTGACTGCTAAACTCAATCTTGCCAGGTAGTATATTAAGCATGTCAAATGGTAATGCAATCAAGGCTTGTTAATCCCTCCACCATCTCCTCCAAGAAGATGGCAGCTTCAAGAGGCCCCTCATTTGACTCGGCAGCTCCTCCTGTTTCTACTCGCAGTCTCAGGGCCACCTGCTACTACGCAATCCAGCAATTATGTCCACTGTTGTAGTTCAGTGTTTGTCAGCAGGGACACCGGGAGGATGGTCAGGTGAGGCTCGTTGGCTGCGGGGGAAGTGCGCTCTGCTTTCCTACCAGCCAACGATGGCTGTGGAGCAACACGTAGTGAGCCCAGAGACAGGAGAGCATCAGAATGTTTAGCTACCCCATGCTGCTACAGAGTTCAGAGGCGACCACCAGAGGAGAGCCGTATAAAGTACAGGCTTCCTATTAGCATGGATTTGAAAAGATACAGTTTTTACAAAGGTGCTCATTAGCACAACACAGAGGGAGTGTAGTTTCGGTCCTCCGAGGGCCGCCTCTGTTCTCCACAGCTTACCATCCATATTCAAATTTCCCCAAACGTACAGTATTTAAGTTCAAGGCTGGCTACAAATCTGTTTGAACAGCCTGTTTTTCAGGAGTGGGTGGATTAGTTGCTTTTGGAACTGTGGATGAGAGCCAGCAGAGAGGAGGTGATGCAGCTCTTGGAGACAGGAGAGAAGAGTCATACAGAGTACTTTCACCTACCCTAGGGGTATACATTTCCAGGGCTCTCTCGGCATCAGATGCATTAAAAGATCAATGGCAGCATACAGTGAGATCAGACACAAGAGTTCTGTCCACACTGGTAAACAAATAGGTTTTTCAGATAAATACCGTATATTTTATGTAGTATTCAAGCGTTGTACATTCTGCTTGACCTAAACCATTAAGATATACTGTTTAACACTCCAGCACACACTCACTACACAAAAATGTGTGCATATATTGAATTTCCATGCACTTATAGAGTGAAAACTTACACCGCCTAACCAAAAAATGTAACCAAGCAAATACATAAGAGCCTCCGTTGAATATTTACAGCAGTATTAATATGTTTTATCTGTTCTTCTGTTGCTTCTCATTGTCAGTTTAGAGCATGCTGAAGATTGGACTGTGTTTCAATGGAAAAAGGTCATGTGGTCTGATTAGTCCAGATTGACCCTGTTCCAGAGTGATGGGCGCATCAGGGTGAAATGAGAGGTGGATGGTGTAATTACCCATCATGCCTAGTGCCTACAGTACAAGCCTGTGGGGGCAGTGTTATGATGTGGGGTTGCTTCAGTTGTTCAGGTCCAGAAACAGCAACATCACGTGTCCGTAAAATGACAGAAATAATGCTGTGACATTGCATTAGCTTATCGAAACACTGGTGAATGCATGCTATAATCAAAGGTAAAGGTGGTCCAGTGAAGTATTTGAGACATTAGAGTGTTGGACTTGAAGCTTGTTAGAAATGAGAACAGCTTTATTTATTTACATTAGGTCCAGCCAAGCAAAATACATTGTTTAGTAGATGTACAAAATGTGTTGTTATTTCATATTGTTTTTTTTTTTTATATATATAAAATTTTTTTATTACCATGTGTCTGCATGTGATAATAATGCACTACATGAAAAAAAAAAATTGGGACTCGTTGAATTGAGGCGTTTCATTGTTAACGGGGCTGGGCCACAAAACAATAATGATAAATGTCCTAATTTTATCTTGTGGTAAATATCGCAATGAATTATTTTGTGAGTTTGTTGATGCTTAATGTTGAGTTTTTTTTATCATTATGGCTGTATAAAATGATCTACCTCTAGATTTCTGAAAAAGTTGGCGCAGTCTGACCGTAGATATTTTAAAAATCATTTTAAACCACAAGTAAATATTTGGTTTCTTCAAATCTCACTCATGAAGACAAATCAGCCTTTAAACTAAGTGAACTATTGATTATTGTTTGACATTTATTGTGTTAATTAGTCACAGTAAGTGACATTTTTATATTTCAAATCAGTGGTAATGAGAGGTGTGATGTTTCCCAATATTTTAGTCCATTTTGTGTACATCTCCTACATCTCTCTCTTGATTCAATTCATATGGGGGCATATACATGATACACAACTGTATTGAATCCAATAGTGAGACATAAGAAGAGAGAGTATGAGTTTTAATTCAAAATATCATGGAACTAAAGTCTTCCTAGCAACAAAAAGGGTCACTTGGTATGCACAGTCTGTACTGATTAGGAGATAACTTTTTAGTGAAATGAACTACACTATTATCAGCTACATATTGCATGTCTTTTCAGGCACTTTTAAAGCCTTATTCAAGAGAAGAATCGCATTTAGTAGAATGAGATTTGCCAATTAACGTGAGTTATACGTCTGCAATAATCCGTCTGGGAAGGCTTTATGTGATCATGTTGGCCAGGGATGACATTTATAAATGCTGTGTGTGCACACTCGTCTAAATGGATGCCTCACACAAGACATCCTGCCACAGGAATCAGTCAAAGCGTTGAGAGAGCCCCACACCCCACACCTCCACCCCCAGGCTTCTACTGCTGCAGCTTGACCACAGTGGGTGCAGGGAGTCCGGTGGTGCACAGGCTCCACCTGGGTCACGCGCCTGATTGATAGGAATAGCACAAGTGGAGGCTCGTAATTAGAAAAAAGAAGCTTTTGATAAATACATTGATGGCTGTTGGGAGACATATGCCCCTGAACACAGCTGACAAGTATTGACTGTGTAGTGTTTTACGGAGAGCTTCACACTGTTGCCGTATCCGTCAGTCTGTGTTTTGGTGCCAAGACATTGACGGGGAGGAAGACACATCAGTTCAGATACAGTTCCATTAGTGGCAGTAGAATATACCTCACCTGCCTCCATGGTAATTAGCAGTCACCATAATGACATCTCAACCGGACCGTATGCCCCAAAATGAATTTCTAATGGCCAGGAAGTGGGGGAATGGCTTCCGTGCAGCCAGTCAATTGCCCTGTTACAGTTAAGGAATCCAGCAGGCTGGTACCACTCATATTTCATCCCAGGTAAAGATTACCTGTCAGGCCCATGGGAGATGTATTGATCTGTTTTCCTTTTTCCGCCAGCAATCACCTGACAAAGGCACCTAGGAGGCGAGTGAATGAGTGATGCCTGGTCTGTCTGCTCCAGTGTGGTGGCTTCTAGTGTCCACTGATGGGTGGAGAGGTGATGAGGAAGAAGGAGAGATAATGCAATCATAAACTGTGTTTGAACCTCCTCTGTATGCATACAGGGCAGCCCCTTTGTCCCGCAGGTCACAGGTCAGTGGGGAATTTGCTTTTTTTTTCCACTTCCTTTCTTGTCAGTAGCGTTTGTTCTGCTGTGTAGTGTGTAGTTTTGATAGAAACACATGCAAAAGAGGCTCTCTGGTTCCTGCTGACAAATGCATGTTGCGAGTCACAGAAGTTCAACTCACTTTGGATTTCAAAAGCGATCCGGTTTGATCTGGCCACCCTTCTCACAATGAAATCCGACCTTGTGTGGTCTCTGGGTTTCCCTGTGGTGATGCTGCACAAGCAAAGATCAATATATTTTACATTATCGCATGTTTTCTTGGCAGCTAAAAGTATTTATATATTTGCCTTGTTCAGTGGAATGTCTACAGTGATTTTATCCATGAAGCCCTGCATTTAAAGTGATTGCACTGTATAAGATGTGTATTATTTATGATATGATGCATAATTATTAGTCCATTAATTGAGGATTTAGGTCTGAGGACATTAAACTCATAAATTCAATTTGATGATAGAACAGTAGATAAGTCCCTCTTATTTTGTACTACCGTATTTTTTAATTTCACTTACACGGATTTAAATATATCTCCCTGATATCAGGGCTCTTAGGCAGCTATCCACATTTGATACATATTACAAATAGCATCTTATCTCATAGGATGTTATCTTTATATTTAATAGCATTGGAGGCATGCCTAATTGCTTTGCAAATGATCTAAAGAGGATTACTCCACCCTTAGAAATCCTGCACGATGTCGCTAGATATTAGAGAGACATTACAATGGTAAAATTCAATCAAAGCTGCAGTGCAGTGTTTGTGCATTTCACTCTGTTGTACATGAGCATCATGTTTGGCCAAAGTAAATACAGTATTTGCACCAGGTGCTTTCTCCGCTGTTACTCCTAAGAACACATATGAATGTAGACTAATTCCAATAAGGGTGTTTTAAGACATCGTGTTTATTTATCACATTTCCGCATCTTTGAAAACATTAAAATAGGATTGTTAAGTCATCATAAAATCATGTAATATCATAGGTGATATTGTACTCATTCCTCCATGCTATTAGTATTTAAAGAAACAAAAAGTGTAATGTATTCCAAATACTGACTTTGTGTGCAATAAATGGCTTTTGAGAATTATGACTGTAATTTGTTGCTTTGTGCTAAATTTATATGTATACATACTATATTAGTATGAATATCTACAACCTACATTCTACTTGGTATAGACTGAAACCATATTACTCATTACTGAAGTTAAATAGTGCACAGACAAAATAAACCAGCAAATATTTTGATTATTGATCAGATTCCACCAGGCACTGTGATTTTGCCACCAAGTGAAAAATACCTGGTTTTACCTTAATCAGATACACTGATTCCAAATCTTAATTTCTCTGTCATATCAGGCCTTTCAGTCATGTGCTAGTCAATATGCAGCCATTAGCAACAAATCATATCAGGGCTTTAGTTCTATTAATTTTATGTAAGCAGAATTCAGATGGCTGTCAATATCTGAAAGAAAAAGTTGCAAAGCTGAAAACTGGAATTTTCACTCACTGTTGATGAGCAGGAAAATGTCATAACATACAGGAACAAGAGAAAAGACGAGAGAGAAACAACTTTTCAACAACTGTTCATATCTATAGACCAACTTAGGACATACTGGTTTTTTTTTGTCCTGTCTCTGTCAGTGTATCTGTCTGTTTTTTGTTAGTTTTTTTGTGTGTGTCTGTCTGTTGTCTCTGTCTCTTGTTGTGAGTCGGTGAGGTCGTCTTGTTTTGTAAGTATGTAGCTGTATTGTTGTCCTATGAAAAATCAAAAAATCAAATATTATAAAAACAACTTAGGACATACTGTACTATCAGATTGCGAATACACAATGAAAGGTGTAGGGAAAAGACTGGAATTTTTTTTTTTAATATATGTTCATGTAACTCAAAATGTTGGAAAAATTCTGATTTCAGATTTAGAATTAGCCTGATTTAGTCAAGAGCGTATAATTTTTCACCAATGATTGTCAAGAGAAAAATGAAGAAAAATGAAAAATAAATTTTCATAGCCTTAATAGTACACTCCTTTTCAGTTGTTCATTCATCTCCGATCATGTCTCTATGTAAAGAATATTTTGAAGAACAATATATAATAATAATGTATCAAAATCTCCTGTTTTTCTATGAAAACATATTTACAAATCACACATCCTGTACATCCAATCCTCTATAATGATGTAGTTTAATATCGATGTACTGTACTACGGTATTTGGAGCAAAACAGCCTGAACGTAGAACATGTAATAGGAATTATTCATATACTGCGTAATTTAAAATCTCCTCAGTCAATATTGAAAATCCTTATTACTGGTAGCTCTAGATGCATTCCACAGTGGATTGACACACGTCCGCAAGATTTGACAGCGGTCCCATTAAATACAAATGGAAGTGAGGCCGACGTCCCCGTGGCCAGTGGAGATTATCAGTAGATCCCCCTCTGTTAATCTTGTGGCTGAATGCTCAAGATGTTGGTAGTCACTTTGCCACGTGTTGAGAGTTGGAGCAATTCTCTGCGCTCACCGGTGGTCCACGGTTACAAATCACATCATCAGCTGTCTGAGCACCCACAGCCACCTCTTCTCCACCAGATTGATGGTGAAATGGAGGAAAAATCAATGACTTCCTCTCGTCAGAGAGAGCCAGCTCTGTCATGTTTGGGAGTTTGATGTAACCGTCTCTTACTCTCTCTGCTTTACTTCGCTATGGGAAATTGAAAGCCCAGTTTGAACAAAGTGACAGACTGGAGTCTCTCAAGTCAATATAATGACCGATTTCAATCTGCTACTTTACTCATGGGTATCTGGAGTCTTAGTTGCTGGACAGATCACGGTGATCAGATTGAGTTGAGTTTATTGTAAAAGATGATTAGTCTTCATAATGACTCGTACGCTTCTGTGTAGGTGACCCCGTGAGTAACAGCAGTCAGTTTTCTTACTAGTCACCCCCTTGGGAGTCACCCTCCATCACCTCATCCTTATCACAGCTATGACACACTGCGACTGTGAAGCAAGCTTTCCTTTCACTGCTTGCTGTGAAATGAGCAAGCATCACTGAGCTTTTTTTCACTCAGACACATGTTCCCCCTCTAATGGGAAATTCAAATATCACATATCAGCTGAATACAATATTCACTTAGCGAGAGATAACACTACTTGATGTGTCTCATGTATCCAGTTCAGAATAGGCACGGCTCAGTCTCCCACAGCACAACTGGATCATGACACCAGATCTGACTGGGAGGCTCGGTGTATAAATTCTACGTCTGAAGCTTGTGTGCAGCCTCTTTATTCACTCTCTTCTTTATTCGTGTGTGTGTGTGTGTGTGTGTGTGTGTGTGTGTGTGTGTGTGTGTGTGTGTGTGTGTTGTTGCTCTTGCGCATTTGAGGCAGAGCAGATTCCAGGGCATCTGTGCTTGTCCCGCTGCTTCTCCAGTGTCTTACACCAGCACCATCCCTTTTCATTTCTGCTGGCATTCTAATCAGAGCGTTACGAGCTTCAGCGGGTGAAGTACGCTGAAAGTTGTGTTTCCTGACAGCCAATAAAAACCTTATAATCTCCCTGATTCAAGTGGGCCATTTAAAAAAAAATACTAACTAGTGCTATCACTCAGACCACCCCCTTCCCTTTTTCTTTAATGCCCTTTTTTTTATTTAATATATTGCCCATGAAAAATGAGAGACTCCCGCTTCACCGTGTAGATATTTTGTTGCTGATGATGCGAGACGAATTTCCATCACAGCTTTGTTTCCAGCGGGTGAGCGGATAATCTTTTACAGCACAGGGAGGGAGGGCACCACTCCCATCAATCTCCAGGGCTTATAGCCATCGCGTGGTTTCCGTACCTGGCCAAAACGCCTGCAGGGTACCGCAGTCACAGCCCACTCAGGGTCAGGAGCCACCAGGAGACATGGCTACACCGGGGGCTCACTTATGGACCTGGTCCCCGAGAGCACCCACCTCCCAAACCCTCCTTAACCTGCCGAACCGTGTCTTTCCTCTGTTCCATTATTCCTGTCATTGTTATTATGTCATTTTTCTAACAAGGTGGTCACATCTGAGAGAGCAGCATTGCTTTCCTGCTGACAGCCCTGTGAAGCTATGTTTGCGGTGAGGGCCTCAGCAGCTCCTTTTGTCAACACAAAGCACCGCATTTTCTCCAGAGGGTTCACCTTTCTTTGATTCCCAGCCATATTTGTTGTAAAGCAAAGGGTCTTGGGTTTTAGTTGTGGCATCCTGCCCAGGCTGCCTCTTGAGAGGGGCCCCCGGTGGCCCTGTGATGGTGTAGTGGCTGGCAGGCGTGCTGCATGCTGCTCTCCGCACCCTGCTGCCCTGGCAATCGCCTGCCGCACGGCTCCACCCGTGGAGACGATGCCGCTCTGATTGACAATAATGGGAAGTGGCAGAATCGATTGGAGACAAGAGAGGGGTGTGTGTGTGAAATTCTCCCGGAGCTTCCAGTCACAGACCAGAGGCTCTGGCACCACTCACCTGTCATCTCAGCAGCACCGGGATTAGGGCCTGTGACAGCAGAACAGCCTGAGAGAAAGATGCTGTGGCCATCACCGCCACTGACAGCCTGGAAATGGTGCCCTTCCTGCACACTTACACTACATATATGTCTCATTACCTGGCTGGGCTCAAGCACTTGCACTGCTCCTTGATATTTTTTTTTTCTGAGAATAACATGCAAGACTGGCTAAAATGTGCATGTGCAAAGGAAAAAATCATTTTAACCTCAAACCGAGACAAGATAAAATTACTGAACACAAGAACATGAGATGCGGACTAACCTGAGAGGTGGACGGTAGAGCTTCTAATGAGCCATTTAAGTGAGTGCTTTCAAAAAGTATCTAATGTCAAGGATTAAAATAGCAGTTCACCTTGTGCTTGGGCATTGGATATGTGTGTGTGTATGCGTGTGTGTGTGTGTGTTTCAGCGGCGGATGGAGGGCAGGTGTCGTGACAGAAGGGGCACTCCATTCTCTAATTGATCGACAAAAGATGCACATGAAGAAGACGTTAAGGCAAAATGAAGTCATAACAGTGGATTGAGACATTTATTAAGTCAGACGAAAGGCCCTCAGAAACGTTGAGATTGTTTATTGATTTTTGTGTTTTGGCTGGCTGCGCAGGAGTAATCGCTCGTGCTGCTGCCACAGCGGCTACGGGGCTCGAGTGCAGCCAAATGTTCAAGGGGGAGGCACTGACTTCCTCCTTAAAAGAGGCAACTTTGAGCAGCAGAGCACAGTGTCTTCATTACAAGTGCGTTACCATTTATAGAGTCCCAACTGGCTACGATCTAAGTGTATTACTGAGGAATGCCAACTACTTTCCTTTCAAATGATGTGAAACATCTTATAGTGCTGGTGGTTAAAGTGGTGTATTTAGTATTTTATAGAGTACCAAAGTATTCACATCGGTGATTCAAAAAGAGACTGAACTTTGCTGTTTTTCTTTGCAAAAATAATTGCATAAAATGTGTGCATTAACATAATTGTGCATGTTTTGAAAGCGAGTCAATGTTAAAGCATCTCATTATCAGGAACTGTAATGTTTAATATTTCTCAAATGCCATTTACTATTATATATGAAATAATTAAAACCTTACAATTAATGTTAAATAACTGATGAATTGAGATAAATATTAGACGGCAGTATTTTTAGCTTCATCAAGTAAAATGTCACACATTTACCTTTAGTTTCATATTCAGATGTGAGAATGTAATGCTATTTGTTGTTAATATTATTGTAAGATTTGCACTGTTTTATAGACA
>JAPQRQ010000793.1:0-16383 GCA_037367365.1 Apogon talboti
TGGTTGTTATTGTGATTCCCGCCTCTTTTATATGGTTGTTATAGTGATTCCCGCCTTTTTTATATGGTTGCTATGGTCTCTCCCGCCTGTTTTATATGGTCGTTATAGTGATTGCCGCCTCCTTTATATGGTTGTTATAGTGATTCCCGCCTCTTTTACATGGTTGCTATGGTAATTCCTCCCACTGTTGTCACTGAAGCACATACAATGAGAAACTGAGATTTACCATCAGGGAATGAGTCAAATACAGACTTTTGAGTTTGGGGTCAGAATACTATGTATGTACATTTGTACTGAATATGTCTGCATGTTAGTCTGTCATTATGTTTAAAAAAAATGCTGTAAATGTAAATATTGCCAGATCGCACATAGATTATGCAGTGTACTTATAAAGTTACAACTTTACTAAATTACAAATACAGGTTAGAGTTTTATGGGTGTGTTTTCTATGATCAAAACACAAACAAAGTGAATCTTATAGAATATGGAATAACCCAATAATCCAGTTTCCTGGATTTGTTTTAATTTTTGTTCATTTTGTGTTGAATATTTTGTTAATTTTTGTAAATGTTGTTAATTATTGTGTTTACTTGTTACTATTTTCATACTTTTGTTGCTGATTTTGATCCTTTTTGTACATTTTTTGGTTGTGGCATCTAATGATAATATGCTGTGTAAAGTAAAATGTCATAACTGGAAAATCACACCCATTACATTATAATTCTTTAAATTGAACAAAATATGCAACAACTGAGTAAATAAACCAGTTCTATCGATGAGTTGAAATAATTTTTTTTTTAAATTCTTACTTTTTTTTACGTTTCCTTCAGTATGATGGACATTTAGAAGTTTCTGATTCAAGAAGTGATCATATTAAACTACTATTGATACAATTAAAGTATATTTTATTAACATATACAGATCTCATAAGTTTACAATGAAAACTCATCAGAATCTGAGTCCCTTCATGTCATCTGTTTACGTATGTGCCTTGTTCATTTATTAAACATACAAAACAGGTGATAAAACACACATAATATTTGCATTCATCCAAATACTCACCGTCAGCCTGATGATCGGAAAAAGAAGAAGTGAATGAACTGTGACCGTTGTCTGTATTTATAGATTTCCAACTCGAGGGCGTGTTTACTTCATCAGTAAAAACATGTCCTAACAGAGGACATGTTTTTCTCAACAAGTTTCACCACAGAGTTAATAAGCTGCAACAGGAAAATGGGTTCAGAAGAAAACTGATTCTATATTCAGTCAATAAATCAACATGTTTACTTAATAAAACTGAGAATAAAGGCAGATTTAACAAGATGAACCTGAATTAAATCAGGCATAATTGGATTTTAACTACTTTTAATGCAAAAATGAACAATAATAATAATAATAATAATAATAATAATAATAGATACATAGTATTAAATGTATCTAAATACTGGATAAATATTAGTTAAAAAGCTGTAGGAGGTCTAAGGTTAATGAACAGAATAATAAAAAGTAACTAAATATTAAAAGCTAAATATAGACTAAAAAGAACAAATTGTACCCAAATGACCAAAAATAAATAAAAACTGCAGAGAATAATCAGCAAAATGAATGAAAATGATCAAAAAGAATAAATAATTAAGAAAAAGTAAAGAAAATATTCAACAAATTGGGAAAAAAAGGAAAAAATATCACAAAAAAGGCACAAATTGTACACAAAATGATCAAAAAATTTAGGAAAAAATAAAGAAAATAATCAACAGAATAAACAAACATAAGAAAACTTATCAAGATATGAAGAAATGATGAAAATAATCAAGGAATAAAACAAAAATGAACAAAAAGTTTGGATAAGCTAAGAAAATAATTAACAAATATAGACAAAAATTGACAAGAGATAACCAAGCAAAAAATAAAGAAAATGTAAAAAAAAGAGGAAAATTTTAAAGAAAAAAATAACTAAAAATTTCTCAAATTGAACAGATTAAACTCAAATGATCAGAAATG
This sequence comes from Apogon talboti, assembly GCA_037367365.1. Lineage (NCBI taxonomy): Eukaryota > Metazoa > Chordata > Actinopteri > Kurtiformes > Apogonidae > Apogon > Apogon talboti. The sequence goes on from JAPQRQ010000793.1 coordinate 2,002, forward strand.
AAAGAAAATTGAGGAAAATAATCAGCAAAAAGAAAAAAAAATAACAAAATGAGCAAAAAATTAAGAAACACTGAAGAAAATAAACAAAAATGAACAAATAATGAAGAAAAGAATCAACAAACATAAAAATGGAACAAAATGATGACAAAGGAACAGATTATAGAATAAACTGAACTCAGATCTGCGTTGTGTGTCTTTCTTTGACGCCGTTGCCTCGTACTTTCTGTTGCTGTGATGCATTCACGCGTCACAGCGGCGGTCGGACATAAAAATTGTGGTGTTTTGTAACCGTTTCCTGTCTGAGGTCGAACTGTACGAACCGTTCAGGAAGTTGTGAAATGACAGGATTTACTCTGACAACATGCTGTCATTTTCCACCGATGATTAACCGATTCACAGTTTTATTCTTTATTTCATCATTTCATTGTTTTTCTCTGACTCATAATCACATGTTTTTGGTCCAGATTTACTCACTGTTTGATTTCACTGATTTTATTGTGAATGTTTGAACTGTTCAATAATAAAAAAAAAAAAAACAAAACCTCATTCTGTGTTAAAATCCAGGGCCGAGGCTAAACTTCACCTGTGACAGTTACAGTTACAGTGTTAATCATCTACTCCGTGTTCATTCTGGATCCTGTATGTGTCTGTATTTCACTTAGAAACACAAAGAAAATCATCCAATCACATAAAGTCGAATAATAAAATAAATCTGATTGGCTACAAGCTACAAACACATATTTAACAATGAGCAAAATTAATCAAAATTAACAAAGACATTAATAAAATGATGAAAAATGAATTAAATTATCAACAAAATAAACAACTTTGAAAAAAATGACAAAACAAGCAAAAAAAGATAAAATGAACAAAAATGAGGAAAATACTCAATAAATTACAAAAATAAAAAATATACAAAAAAGTAACAAAAGGTAGCAAAGTGTGGAACTTAATTAAGAAATACAACTAAAAATCAATAAAATCAACAAAAATACACAAAACAATCCGAAATACACAATTTTGAAAAAAAATGTACAAAATGAACATACATAAATATAATAATAATATTAAAAACAGAACAAAACTAAGAAATTGATCAATAAATTAAGAAAAGGAGCAAAAAGGAGGAAAACAATCAATAATATAAACACACCAGCCCATGTGTTGTTTATTGTGATTCAACTGTAGTACCACCCCAAACCAGCAGGTGGCGGAAACCAGGGGTCACTACCGCTTTAAACCAGGTGAAAACCGGCAACAGAGAGGGAGACATCCCGCTAAAAGTTCAGTATGTGTGCAGATACTATACTAGCATCGGTAACGTAACCAAAGTTACTACTTTACAAAAAGATCCACCTCATCCTTAAATTAATTGTGGTATGTAGGTAATAAACCTTTACAGTGTGTTATGTTACTTCGCATGAGCAAATAAAGGTTAACTAGCTTAATTCGGCCTCTGGCACCTAGCGTTAGCATTAGCATTAGTTCACATTAGGAGTGTTGAGCTGACATTAAAGACGCTCAGGGAATAATTATTTATACATTCATTCATTAATTTATTTGGTCATAAATGAACCAGACGGATTGTTTTTCATGTCAGGTTCAGACAGTGCGGTTTATGCAATTTTAAGGATGCTAAATGACAAAAACTGGACTTCAGACCAAGTAAGAGGTAGGTTTTATTTATTTATTTATTTATTTGCTTGTTTGTTTGTCTATGTTCATATATAAAATTAGATAAATGTATTCTTAAAAGAGGAGCTGGTTGTAAAGGATGGTAGCCCCAGTCTGTGTCATGTATTGCATGTCTGTGTATTGTATGATGTGTAATGTGTGTTGAGTGCTGTGCATTGTGTGTTGTATGTATATTATGTGTTGTGTGTCCTGTGTGTGCACGTTGTGTAATGAGTGTTGCATGCTGTGTGTTATGTATTGTGTGCCATGTGTTGCGTCCTGTTCCTTGTGCATCTAGATGTGTGTTACATGTGCATTGTGTATGATGTGTGTTGTCTATTGTGTACAGTGTGTTGTGTTTGTATTTTGTGTGTTATTTGGCAGTTGCAGTGTGTCACAGGTTGTGCATTGTGTATTACGTGTGTTGTGCGTCTTGATGTGCGTTGCATGTTGTGCATTGTGTATTATGAGTTTTGCGTGTCATGCTGTCTGTTGCGTGATGTGTATCATGTGTCTTGTGTTATTTGTTCTATGTTGTGTATTGTCTATTATGTGTATTCTGTGTTGTGTGCTGTGCATTGTGTATTGTGTGTGTTGTCTGTCATGTGTTTTATGTTGTGTCCTGTGCATTGTTTGTTATGTGTGTTGCGTGTCATGTATTGTCTATTGCGTGCTGTGTGTTGTGTGCATTATGTGAGTTGCGTGCCATGTGTTGCCGGTTGCATGCTGTGCGTTGTGTGTCTGCCGGGTATCAGAGTGGATTAGTGTGTAAAGGTAAGCGTCTCTCTCTCTCTGTGTCAGTGGATTTCATCCTCTCCCTCTGGCTCCGTTTAGACCTCCTCCTCCCCGCCGCTGCCGGCTCCTCCTCCTGCTCCTGGTTGTCATGGCGTCCTGAAGCCCGTGTCCTGGTGTGGTCTAGGGGTCTGGGGGTCTGAAGGTCGGAGGTTCTCCCCGAGATGCCGTTGCCGCGCTCAGACGTGGAGGGGGTCGAAGGGCTGTCCCTCCTCTACTGGTAAGGCTTGTTTTTAAGGTGGAATCCAGCTCTTAAGGCGGACTGTCGGTCTGTTTACACCATGTTCTGGGTCAGGGTTGTTTTAAAGGTACATTGAGACGTTTTCATCAGATTTAGTCCAGCTGTTCTTCAGTTCTTTAAGACGGATGGGCACTTTACTACATTCACACTCACCATGTTTTTATTGTTTTTATTCAACACTAATCCATCACATAGTTTGCCTTAATGATGAGAATATTTCACCAATATATAAATTTCTTAGGTCCTAATAGAAATAATACAAATGTCTCATGAGATAATTGTGTTATTACAGTTCCAGGGTTACAGGATATAATTTATTTGTACAAGATAGATGTGAAAATGGTTAACCCTACTCCAAAATGAGACAGGGAACATGTAAAAAATGTTTGTATTTGTACTTTCATTCTGTAACTTATGTTGAGGAACTGTTAGAAATATACATCCAGTCATGACAAAAATTCAGGAATAGATGCTGAGAAAGAAACTACAAAACTCTCCCATTCATTTCCAATGGGAAGATGTCCTGAAAATGGTCAACCACCCACATTTCAGCTAGGTTTTTCATCATACTTTTACGTGGAGTCGTGGTTCAAAGTCTGAACTTGTTTTCTGACCTCAGACTTTATCTCTATCAGTCGGTGTTTGGATATCTAGTCCAGTATTTATACAATCACAGGTTCATTTTGATGCTTTTTTGCATCTGTTTCTGATTTTCTAATGGCTGCGTATGGATGATGCTAATCTTTTCTCTTCATCCTGTTGTTCCTCTGAGTCCGTTTCCATCCAGTTTCACCATAGTTACCACAGATACAGCTGCATTCGTCCTCTTTCAGACGATGCTTCGACCAAAGCCCAGTGACTTACACAATCTGAACTATGAGCCTCAGAGTGACAGCAGTTCCATCCAACTGACCATTCAACCAATAAGAAACCAGAGCAGAGCATTCAGATCAGTGTCATTCAATGGGATTTAGAGTATAGAGTATGTGGCCACTAGAGGGAGTAGTGAGTCCCTGTTTCGGCCAAAGCCAAGTTGAGGATGAGAACCAGTAAGAAACAACTGTTAGACTCAAAGAAATGGAATGATAAAAATAGGAGCTGTTGTTTTTTCCACTGGACTCAGCTGTAAATGTAAAGAATGGAGTTTGATGGTTAAATGTCAGCGTTTCTTCTACATGGGTGAGTTTGATTCCGAGGCTTATGGGGGTATTATGGGATGTTGTTATCTTGTTAAACTGTGACAGTTCTGGCCTTGTTTGTTGGATTCCAAACAGATCTTTAGTTCAACTATTGACAACACAAACCCAACAGGACAGGTATTTTGTGGTTTTACTGTAGCTGTATTCAGTCTAAAACAGAGCTAAGCTAACAGAGCAATAATGTAAACTATCAGCTGATAGAGCCCATCAACATTATAAGACAGTGTTATTTTAGTGACTGTTAAAATAAGAATCTATGGGTTTTAGTTTGAAGAGGAAAACTTGATGAAACCATAATACAGATGTGTGGAAACAATAAGCTTTATACTTTATTCAGTGACTGATACTTACAGTCCATGGATACATTCACTGGTGGTTCTGGTACCAGACTGACCCCTGCTGGTCAGAGTCTGTTATATCAATACTACATAGAAATACCTTTAAAACAGCTGCTTGAAGAATGATATGAGTATCAGGATAAGAGGTTTACATCAGTAGACAGGCTACTGATGTGTGTGTAAACAGCATCTGTGTTTCACTGTGAAAGGTGGCTGGAATCACCATAGCAACCACTTGAAGAAACACATTGCAGACATTTAGTTTTTGTGCAGATTTTTTTTTTGTCATTTTACATACATTAGGGTGATTATTCCAGCCATTTGTCGCCTGTATGTTGTAATTCAGAGCTGTAGTAACTCACAGGTGGAAAATGTTAACAAACTGCACAAAGCACATGTTCGTTTAAGTTGTTCAGTGTCCAAGTATAGAAGTTAAAGATAAAGACAGATAAATTATATTATGAAAATGTTTACGTCTATACCAATTTTCCTTAAAAATCTGAATAACATGAACATCCTCAAACTGTCTTAAGAAAAATAACATTTTTAACAACATTATGGCTCAGTTTATCATATACATATGTACGTTACAACTTACATTACAATGAAAAATAAACAAAACATATAGTAACGGGTAAAATGTTGTTAAATTTTACTTCTATTAAGACATTTCAGGTTGTTCTTTTTTGTTCAGGTTATTCACATTTTTTGTAAAAGGATAGTTTGTAGATGTCAACATTTTTGTGTAATTTTACTTGTTTTACACTAAAAGAGAAGCTTTGCAGCTTTCTTTATGTATAGGTTATTGCTGGTCTGACCCTCTGGAGATCATATTGGTTTGAATGTGGAACCTGGACTAAAATGATTTTGACAACACTGACTGTTAATACCTTCAGTGTAAGCTTTTGTATTTCACAAATTCATCCCACGGGCCGGATTGGACCCTTTGGTGGGCGGGTTTGGGCCCACGGGCTGCATGTTTGCCACCCCTACTTCCACCTGAACAGATGACATTTAAACGTAACCATTAAACCAACGTTTCCCAGTCTGTGTCTAAAGCCCTTTCCCTTCAGACACACTTCAACTGTCAGACGTCTTCCGTAAAACCTTTCATTTATCGGCTGCTCTTTTCATCTTCATGTCTTATTCAGTGTCCTCCATGTTCCTCAGTCCTCTGTGGATTAGAACAATGGGCCTTTCTTGGCTTAAACTTTCCTTCAGAATCTCATTTCCAGCTAAATGAATCAGTTTTAATTCTTTAACTGTCGGGAGTCACCATGGCAACCACACCCTGCCTTCGACCTGTCGTCCGTGAACCTAATCCCCCCGTCGCCGGCTTCAGCGTCGTTTCCGTGGTCTAAACGTGTGGTTTCGGCGTGGAGGCGCCCTGGCCAGTGGCCTATGTGAGGTTAATGACTTACAGCAGGTAATGCAGATTATCAGGTATTAAGTGATCAGTTTAATTGCTTTCGGGGTCACTGGGTGTCGTCGGTATTTGTTGTCAGTTTGGAGGACAGGAAGCTGCTGCAGCTGGAGAACATGGCTTTGTCTTCTTTACCTTCTGGTATCCGCCCGTCGAGGTCCTTCATAACCACTGAGAGTGCATAATCTGCACACACCCCTAGTAATGTCAAAATGTTGTCCATACAGTTTTTTTTTACTTTTTAACATTTTTTTTGTATTTCATCAAATTGAGCCATAAACAAAAATACCAAATACTCAATAACTGTCATATTTTCAACACATTAATACCATGTTTGGAATGTAAACAAACCATATTTTTGATGACCTTTGACCTTTTATAACATGAAGTGCAAAGTGTGTATATGTTCACCTGGATACCGGAGGGTTAATATCGTAGGTATTCACCACACCACCAGATTAATGCCAAACCACTATCTGTTTTTCAGACAGGCAGTAAACCTTAGACCAGTGAATAATAATGGTACTGAAATATAAAAACATACTGAAATACAGCTCTGAGCTTTGGTTGTACTGCTGCTAATCAGACCAGGCCTCACATTAGCATTTGATTAGCTTTGTTATATAATTTCAACATAGGCCCAGAGGTTTGTATTGTCTGGATGGAACCTCACTGAGGCTGATGAACAAAACAAATCAGCAGTTCTAAAGGGCTGAATGTAAACCACAAAGACATCTGCAGTAAAATAATAGCACAATAACTTAGAAATTATGACAATTTTTCTCTTTGTTTTAGTGCAAAAAGGGTAAAATGTTTACAAACTATCCTTTGAACTATCCTGAAATGTCTTTAGAAAATTAAGTGCAATTTAAACAATATTCTGTTTTAGTTTATCATTTACACATGTATATTACAACATACAGATCACAGTGGATCTACAAATACACAAAACATTTAATAACAGACATCTGGGACTGAAAAATATAGCATTTAACTTTATGATACAACTTGTCAAGTCCATTTATCTATAAAACTGAACAAGAAATGACAACAAATAGACAATGAATGAACAAAAGTAAACAATAACAATGAACAATTGGAACAAATGACCAGAAATAAAGAACAAATAAGGAAAATAATCAACAGCATAAACAAAAAGATGAGCCAAATGATGAAGATGTGAAGCAATAATGAAAACAATCAAGTAATTGAACAAAAAATGAAGAAAAAGTGAAGAAAATTTAAAAATGGGCAAAACTGAACAAGAAATAGCAATTAATATACAAAATGAACACAAATATTAGAAGAATGAACTAAAAATTAACAAACTGAACTGTTTATTTTTTGTCTATTTTCTTGGCTATTTTGTTATTTTTTTCTTATTTTTGTTTAATTCTGTTCAGTTTAGATTAATTTTGCATCTTCTTGTTTTAACTTTGCTTAATTTTGATGCTTGTCCATTTTTTCCTGTTATTTTGTTAATTTTTTACTAATTTTTATTGATTTTGTTAATTGTACATCTATCATATATATCATATCATACAGTATATATTTCTGATATTTAGTCTGTCTGTCTAATGAATGCACAGTTCTGTCACTGCTACATACAGTGCATTCAGCGGTAAACAGTGGGAGTCCTCCTCATATACAACACCAACCAGGGCCATAAACATCCCATAAACCCATCAAAGCCAGTGTTTCCTGTTTGCAGTCCGTGCTGATGTTTCTGACGGTTCATAGATGCTTTCCTGATAAACACTTCAGTTGGTTTCAGTCCAAGCTTTACATTCCTCATAAACTGTTTAGTTTGTGCAGAGGCTGAAGGGCTGAAAGTTGTCCCGTCTGTCTTCAAACCTTCACGTCGTGTCTCATGATGTGTCTTTATGGGACACATTGGTCTGGTGGCCACGTACTGACACGGATCATGTAATTGTAACATAAAATAAGCCTCTTTATGCAGATCAGAGTGACCTCGGCTTCACCTTAATGTCATTTCATCCTGTACATTATCCCCTATATAAGACATCGCACACAGCATATGGAAACACTCACACACACCAGGATGAACACACACCGCCCACATTCACTGGGATTAAGGGTGGACTTACACCCGGACAGTCCTTTGGTCCGCTCATTTGATTTGGTTCGAATGCAGACTTTATTTTTTTCGTTCGGGTTGGATCGCATTGACATTGCACGTTTTGCTAGTGAATAAAATTTATAAACAGAAGTACGCAGGTGACGAACTATGCTGGCATTGGACACAAAAGTTGGGGACGGGGTGAATCAGACGGCGAGTGTTGATGAAAACAAACATGGAGGTCCTACGTACAGCGACTGTTTTACGGAATATGGATTCTATTTTTACAGACACATATTTATGAAGCCAGTAACACATGTCAATCAGACGGTCCATCTCCTCATTGCTCCACGTCTCATGGCTGCTACTATCAGCTCTGACTAGTCATGCAGCTCGGGTACTTCCAGCAGCTACGGTGGCTCTTCAAGTAGGAAAAGGCGCATGGTTTCTTGGTTTGTTTGGGCTGGAGGCCGGTTATATTCACACCAGAAGTGAACTGGCCCACAGTCCATTTGGAAGCAGGTCTCGGTTTTAGTTTGTTTAATGAAACTCATTTTGTCCTGACAGACAGCTCCACTGTAGTTGTGGTTAACCTGTTAAACCCTGGTCCATTTGTTTCCAGTGGGAATCATTTTAATGTAGCACAAACCGATGGATTAGCATCGATAGCAGAAACTTCATTCATATAAAACCAAGTTATGATCAGAAAACAGCAAAGATATGACAACATCCATCATCTCTTCATAAGGTGACCTTTATGTTTGCTCTTCAGTTCAGTGAGTTTTATCAGTACAAATGATCCTTATGCTGTTGGATCTGCTTAGTGTTAGCTTAACGCTGCAGAGTTTGTCTCATTGGTCTGTTGTTTTATTAAATTGTTTGTGACATACGCTGGTTTCAAACTGTTAGAGCGGTTGACAGATTTGAATATTTAAGTGTTTGTTGTGTGAGTTGTGTTTTGTTTTCTGACAAATGCTTTTATTGAGCTTTTAGTTGATGTTTTTGTGGTTATGCGGATGTATAGCATGTGTATATTACTACAAGTGCCACATAGCATTACCATGGCAACACAGATGGAACAGGGCTTAAGAGGCTACCACGTTCCACTAACAGGACATAACATGAATGTTACTTAATGTTATTTGATGAAGTTTGTCATTTTACTGAGTATTAGCTCACCTCTGAACTTGCCCTCCTGCAGTTCCAAACCATTTGTCCAAATATGGTCACTTCCATCTCCAAAAAGCCAACATGGTGGTGACCAAATCACAAGACCAAATCTCAACTGTAGTTGAAAAACCAATAGGTGACACTAGGTTCACGAAGAATATGGCATAAGACTATAACAAGACAAAAACACTAAAAAAAATAAGTTTCAGATAATGTAGTAGAACACATTTGTTCCTGACAGACATTCCCTCTGTAGTTGTGGTTAACCAGTTATACTAACAGGACTTAAAATACCTGAATGGTTTACCATTTTATTGCATCACTAAACTAGCGCTGAGCATTAGTTGACCTCTGACCCCTTACAGTCTTGCAGGCCTTTCCCCTTTTGTCCAAATACGGTCACTTGCAGCTCCAAAAAGCCAGCATGGTGGTGAACTAAACACAAGCTATGGCTTTAAAATGACAGTTACCAAACCAATGTGTAATGTGTTCCTCTGTTTTTACATAGTCTATGGTTTAAATCTGTCAGAAAAACTCAACTAAAGACGCCTTTGGTCCAGGGCTGAGGTTTGATCTAGATCGGATGTGACTTAATGCTGATATTTCATCCGACCAAAGGAGGTGGTCTCCATCTGGATCAAAACACAGTTGTGTTGATTCACAAACTGAAAACTATGGATGTGTCCACAGATCAGTGTCCGTCATGTTATATTGAAGAGTTTTTCATAAATGTGCATGATTTAATGTGTTCATCGACATATAATGTGATGAAGAACTGAAAGACTTGAAAAGAAGAAGTAGTTTTATATTTATAATGAAGATTGATCTAAGAGGATAAATAAAACCTATCTGAAGTGACAGTAACACTGGTATGGGTCATGAGTTTCACCGGCGCTGAATCCCTGGTTAAACCCTCCGTCTGTGTCAAGTGGTGTCGGTCTGTGTGACAAAAGCCGCCGTCTCTACACAAACCCTGAAGTGCACACGCACCGTCAGACGCCGTCGGCTTCATCCGAAGCCGTGACGCTGATCCGAGCTCTGGGACGGGACCGGCAGACGGCGGGATCACCGGAACGCCGCCTAAAGAACCTCCGCAGCGTTAATCTTCTCACTGAGCGCGCTCAGAGGTCGACGACGCACACAGACCGCTTTGTCATCATGTCCCTCTGAGCGCTGTTCAGGATCCAGATCCAGATCCAGGTCCAGATCCAGGTCAGAGCGCAGTCTGACAGATTTCAGACAAGCTGAGGGAGGGAGGGAGGGAGGGAGGGAGGCGCACGACGGCAAAATCCTGAGATGATTTGATTATTTTGTGCAGCGGAGAGAGGGAGAGGGAGGCTTTGGACGACACCGAGGCAGGATGTTGATAGGTTTGTGAGTCTGTTGTGTTGTTTTTGTTGTTTCCAGGACCATCATGGGCCCGCATGGCATCAACCGACCTGTCCAGAGGCTGGAGTTCAGTGACTGCAAAAAGGGACTCGGTGAGCAACTTCAACTTCAGATCAGACTTTAAGACGAGTCTGTAGACAGACAAAAGTATTGGGACAGGTTGAATCCAGGTGTTTGTTTTCTAACGGGTCTGGGATACAAAACAATAATGACTAATGTCAGTTTTATATTGGGATCAGTATATTGTCAGTATAGTTTTTTTTTTTTTATCTATGACTCTGATTTTAAATGTTGTACTTTAAGATTTCTAAAATATTTTCTGTGCTCTGACTATAAATAATTTTCTTCCACAACTAACCATCTGCTTTCATCACATCTGACTGAGGAACAAAAATCTACCATTAAACTGGAAGGAAATATTTCTGTTTCTAAACTATATGGACATAAATATTGGTCCAATGTAAGATGTCCTGTTGATGAGGATTGGACATAGAAACATCAATATTAGAATATTTGATTGATACATATATTGTACATGCAACGACCAGGAGCTGGGTTTAGTATTTAATCCTTTATTTAGACAGGTGTACTGCAGAACCTCAGCTCTGAAACCAAGAAAACAACCCGAAATGAAACTAGTCTCTGTCTGGAAACAAAGATTTAAGCATCATTTTCTCACCTGTAGTGAAACAGATGAGATTGAATAAATTATGGTTGCTGTTCTGAGGTGTAAAACTGATAAAACAAGTTGATTACAATTAAAGAAATATGAAATTTGATCATTTTTGTAGAAACATCAGGTAAAATACTGATTAATCAGACCATGTATTCAAATAATGTGCTTTAATGGAGAAATTACGACAAAGCATAACCTAAGTTTCACCTTTTTGTGTGTTTTGGTCATTAAATTCATTGTTATTTCAACATATGATCTGATTGATCTGTAGTTGTTTCTGCAAAAAAAATGAGAAGAAAAGAAGAAAAACCTGTGGCATAGACTCTTAATTTGACTGATCTACAAAGTAAAAGTGTAAATACACGGTAATATAATGTAAGAAAAGTGTAAAAATCCACTGTGCGCTTTAAAGATTTCACCGAGATCAGAGAAAATAAGAATAACTGCATTATTACATATACAAATTAGCATATTTAAGAAAAAACATTGACAGATGTGGTTCTTTTCGGAGCTCATGGAGGATTCAGTGTTTTCTTACTTTCACTAAAAACATTCCAACATTTTGGACTGTGCTCATTCTCCATTAGGTTTGTTTTCTTAATTACCAAACTCACTATATATTAAAAAAACAAGTAAATAAGCAGGAAGTAGCGTTAAAAACCAGGGTGTGGGATATGAAAGAGTTTTGTTCCAGTATTTAGCCTGACCCCGGTTTGCACTCAACATGTCTTGAACTCTTTTGTTCAGATAATGAGATTTACAATAATCTGCTGTTTCATTCAACATATGCCCAATATTTATTATTGCTTGGGAGAATTTTTGGCAGGTTTCGAACATTGAATCACATCGAATATATTTTTGCCTGTAGATGACACTTGTTTTTATGTTTTTAACATTGTAATGTTTACTGTCTTTGTGAATGAGTTCATTACTGCGTCACTGAAAGTCACCGCTGACACTCAGAGAAACAGAGATCCAGTTTGACCTGTAGTTTGTGTTACAAACGGATCTGTTTGGTTTACTCCATGTGGATCATTAGGTGTGAAGGTAATCGGAGGTTACAGAGAGCTGACGGGCGAAGAGTTCGGCATCTACATCAAACGGGTGGTGGTTGGTGGGTTGGCAGCTCTGGACGGTACGTAGTCCATGGTACTCTACATACATAGCCTTAATGATGTATATGTAGTGATGATGATGATATATACAGTACATTTATATCCCTTATTTTCACTCTTTCACGACATATATTTATGTTTTATTCTGTATATGGGATAAAATTTATAATATATTGAATAGAAGTTGAGATATGGATTAAATTCAGAATATATGAAATAAAAATTGTAATTTATTGAGTAAGAGTTGGATATATGGGAATAAAAGTTATATTGAATTAAGGTTAAGGTATTGATTAAACTTGAGAAATTACAGATTTAAAGTTGAAATATATTAAATAAAAGTTGAAATATGGATTAAAATTCAGAATATATGTAATAAAAATTTAAATGTATTGAATAAAAGATGGAAATATATGGAACAAAAGTTATAATATATTGAGTAAAAGTTGAGATATAGATTATAATTGAGAAGTCTATTGAATAGAGTTGAGAAATGTGGCTTAAAAGTCAGAATGTGGGGAATAAAAGTTGATGTATATGAATAAAAAAATTGGAATATATGGAATGAAAGTCACAATATGTGGAATAAAACTGAAATAAGATGGAATAAAAATCAGACTATGCAGAACAGAAGTGAAATGTATTGAATAAAAGTTGAAAAATATGAAATAAAAGTTTATATATACGGCATTAAAGTGACAAACATTAGGAATAAAAGTTAAAATAAATGGAATAAATTGTCAATATAGGGAAGAAATGTGACATACTGAATAAAAGTTGAAATATATTGAATGAAACTTGAAATATGGATTAAAAATCAGAATATACAGAATCAAAGTTGAAAAACATGGAATAAAAGTGTAATTTGGTGAATAAAAGTAAAAAAAAGCATAAATGTTTATAGATATAGCATTAAAGTGATAATATATGGAATAAACATGTGAATATATTAAATAGAAGTTGAAAAATATGGCATAAAAGTCATGGAATATATGGAAAAAAGATGAAAAATATGGACTAAAAATGTGTAGATATAAAATTAAACCGGTAATATATGGAATAAAAATGTAAAATACATTGTCAGAGTATTTGTAATAAAGGTGACTTATATGGAATAGAATATATGGAATTAAAGTTAAGTAAGTGAATATATGGAGTTAAAGCTGAAATATATGGAATAAAGTTAAAAATATTAGTTTTATTTCCAACAAACAATGTGTAATTTATGAAAATTTTATGAACAAGTAGAAATACAATTATTTACATGTCGACTTGTGCTAAAATCCATAAAGTGTTTTAATTTTTGCTAATTCTGGACTTTTTCAGTTATTTATGAATAATGATCATGAGATATTTCTATACAGAAGGTCGACTACTTCAGTCTCTCTTAATAAAAAAGAATATTTATTTATTTATACATGAAAATACCAAATAATTCTTTTTGTTTTTATTATTCTGATGGTGGTCCGTCACCTGTCCTTGTGTCCGTCTGTTGTCACTCGGTGTTCCAGGGCGGCTTAAGTCAGGTGACCTGATTCTGGACGTCAATAACATCAGTTTGGTCGGCGTCACCAATGAAAGGTGAGTGTGTGTTTCCACTGCAGTAACACAAGAATCCACTTTATTTGAATATCCCATAACAGACTTAGAGGAGCTTAGCGAGCAGAAGCAGCACCATGTACGACGATAAAACCCAAACAAACAAACCAACCTGCAGAAAAAAAAACCTTCACTGTGTCACCAAAACATCATTAAATGGAGAGGAACCCTGAACGGGACCTAATAGAGGTTATGTGGTTATGTAAGTTACTAAACTTTTCAACTTTGGGCAAATTTGCAGCTACACATTTTTTCTTTTTTTTCTTAACTCTTTATAGTTAACTCAGAGAAATACTCTGAAATTCAACATTTCAACCTCAGTGTGTTTTTGAGGACATAATAAGACTTCATTACTTTTGTGAAAATTTTCAACATTTTTTATTGTTATGTAGAAAATCAAGGTTAATGAAGTTACCATATATGGTTCTTTACCTTAAGTGGCAAAAAAAAACCATCCAAGATGTAAATGTAAAAAATACAGTAAAAACCCATGTAAGGTGAAAGGAACATGTATTTGATCACATTAGAACATGACTTTTCTAACATCAGACCAACATGTGTGCTGATCCAGACCCCTGTCCACATCCACATTAACCCTTTGAACATCAGTACTTACATTGGTACCATTACTTCATGGTACCTAACAGAGCAGGTACACTCACTGTTCATGCAGAGGTGGACCTTAC
>JAPQRQ010000832.1:0-16378 GCA_037367365.1 Apogon talboti
GGCAGCTGCATCTGAGCCAAAATAACCCAGTTTTAAATTGATTTCTTGATATCGGACCGTCGGATTTTAAAAAAGGCCGATGCTGATATACGTCAAAATTCCAAATATCGGCCCCGATAATCGGCCCGGCCGATAATCGGTCGATCACTATTTAACACCACTTGTAATTCAACATAAACCTTCTTTTCTTGTTTGCAATGTCCTTTCTGTTCTTAAAATCAATGATGTCAAAAAAAGAAAAATAAATAAATTTAAAAAAAATAGAATTAAATAAAATATGACCTCGGAGCTCTGTGTCAAACAAAAAAACAAGGTGAGATAAAAACCCCAATGTTCATCTACCCGGGTAATATGTTTTTTTTTTTCTTAGTGTGACAAGGTCTCCGCTTATCTGCAGCTTGGAGTGAAGACACAGGGTGTGAGGTAGTTGTGTTGGTGATGGGGATGATCCTCTTCAGCTCTCTTCACCACGGTTGCTTCTCGTGCTCCCAGCTGCGGTTCTTCGATAGTTCCTCCCAAATCAAGACATACAAAAAAAAAAAAAAAACAACCTGCGTAATAGGGCAGCATTTGGTCACTCTCTAAAAAAAAATAAGCTTTATTCAGTCTGAAAATAATATTACTCAAAAATCCATATTCACAAGTGTATAGTTGATAACAATTTACAAACAATTCACAACACATGAAATTTAGCACTCTATCACACTATAACAGCATCAACATATAGCTTTAAGAGGCACATTGATTCAATAAACTCAAGTTCACCTCCGATTGTTTTTTTTTTTAACTTATGTAGTAAATACCCTATCATTCAACAACGGAGTTAAGAGCAAATCAGGAATAAGAATATCCTCACAAAAAGAACTTTTACAGGTTCAACCTATTCAACACACAAATAAAACCACGTTGGCTAGTCTTTCACATGGCAAACATGAAATATAACACTCACCGGAGAAAAGGAACTTTTCTTTCTTTCCTCAAAATCCCCGTCTGAGTTCCCACTCGCGTTATGCTTACTGCTTGCGTGGAGAACGATTCAAAATCAAAACCTCTTTAACTGTCTCTAAATCGCTAGGTTTTTTCTTCTTATCATATCTTCACGTGTCCTTCTTAGGTTTGTTATTTAGCTTGCTAATTTTCTGTTTCCGTTTGTCTTCTTCCCTTACCAGTAAAACAAAGTAGTAAGTTTCCCTTCTCGGCAGCGCCACACTGCCATCTACTGGATAAAAATGATATGCAGGAAGAATTATATTAAACGCAACATACAAATTAGATATAAAACTAGGAATAACTTTACCCCTCTTACGGGCTAACTTGAGTGGGTTACATTATATCGGAAAGTCAAGTATTTTTTTATTTATTTTTTATCCCATATGAATCATGCCATCATTTATGCATATGATATTTGTCAATTTCAGTGATCGTTCTCCATGTCAAGGAAGTCAGAGTTTGTGTTAAAACTTTTTGATTTCAGAGTGTAAAAATATGTAAATACAAAGACGTTAAACCAAAAAAATATGGAGGTGACATCACCATAACTGTCTCTGTCTGCAATCTGTTGAGTCTGAAAATTTCTCTGGAGTCTAACATGACCAGACTGTAGACATTTTTACCCCTTTTGATACCCTTTCACTTCACTCTTCAAGATTGAGGTAAAATGTGCCAAAGCAGTAGTCATTTTTGTGTTGGTGACGTGTATCACATGTGACGCAAGATGCAGTCCATTAAGCCATTTAACACAAAACTGGAGTTTTTTGTTGTTATTGTTGTTGTTTTGGCATGAATTTTGCCTTTCTTGGCTTGTAAAATTATCTTTTTATTTATTTTTTTATTTTTTTTATTTTTTTTTCATTGACCACCATTCATAATTATTCTAAAGTTAGGTCGTATTTGGGGCAGGGGGTGGGACTTTGGCTCTCTATGTCTTATTTTAATGTATTACAACTAATTATGCACATATATAATATAAACCCCACTCTCAATGTTGAAACCCTACACACATAACACCAAACTATACTGATAAGCTTTGCAGCTCTATACCAGTATTTCAACTTAACAAAGTAAATGTATGAGTTCTGTATTTTAATTTTTTAAAGTTTTATTTTTCTTGAAATATAACCCCCTCCTTCCACTTTGAAAAAAAACAAACAAAAACTATAACTCAATAAAACTCAGACTGCTCATACACATGTAAAATGAAAGCCAACTAAACCAAAACCAATACCAAACTGAATGACAAAAAAAGGATGTAAATGTTCCACAACTGTAATAGTACACTAAGTCAAGAAGTAGCTGAGAGGCTCATTGCTGTAATTCTCATGGCCCAGCAGTAACCTGATCAAAGGGCTCATTTGCCGAAGAGTCATCTTCTGAAATTACTTGGTGCTTCTGGGGCATTTGTTCAAGCAGGCAGAGGGGAGTCATATGTTTTGATCCTTGATGTGATGAGGCCTGTTATTGGACTTAATAATCAGCTCTCATCAAGTGTTAGTGTCAGGCGAGTCAGCAGAGCTTCAGGCAGCAAACGGGAAAGCATTGTTGTGGGTGTTTGTGTTTGAGTCCTTCAGAAGCCCTCCATTTGACCTCATCACCTCAGTCAAAGTATCTGGACAAATTACAGTACAAGAACATAAAATACAGCATTTTGCAGATGCATCATGACAAAAGGGATGCTTTGTGAAATAAATAAGTTGGCATTCTAGTTAGTGCATCTTTGGTAAATAATGGCATATAGGTTACAGTCCAGGATGAGACATGACCACTTATTACATAATCTAATGGTGTCTGCCCTATTTGTTGTTGTCTAGTCCCCTGATGAGCTCAGTGCTAAAAAAGTACACTGTACCATATATTTAGCCTATCAGGCCATATGAGACAGTACCTTACTATGACTTTCACTTAAGCTCATTATGAACTTAGTCAAAGCATAAAAATCCTTCCACTGTGGCATGTCAGACTCAACACCTACAATCATGCTAACTCTTCATTTGTAGAAGCAACAATCAAAGTTATGGGAAATTTCATCTGTACGTCTTATTATTCTGCCCTTTTTAACCACTTCCTGAAGTCTATCTTAAACATTACTGTTCAGAAGTAGTGGGCGTATCGATTCTGCGGTATCGATATATCTATACTTACACACTACTCATTTGAGGATCGATTATGCTAATAAAGTATTGATATTATTAAATAACTGTGAAATAAAAGCACCTGTGTCACATATGAATATTATAGGGTACCTTGCTTCAAGGTTTTGTACTGTCCCCATAAAAGACTCATCTTTTCTCATCTGTGCTTTAATTTCAAACATTTAATTTTACTTAAAATATTCTCAAAAACTCCCGTCAGCTTTTTCCACTGTGCCCACTATAACAAATCAAATTTTCTGACTGCTATTCAAGCCAGAGGGGATTGATTGAACCAGTAATTCAGGGTGGGAATTTGACTCCATCCCAGGCCACCATGTTCATGCAAACCACCAGATTGCAATTTTTTTTAGGCTAACCCTGTCTGCTGATGTAATGGCGACTACACCAACATATTGGAGGATGGCTATCAACATACTGATAACAACATATAGAATAAATATTAGAATTTCAAGAGAGTAAGTGTTGCAACTTAAGTATTTATTCTGAGAAGTCTACCTAAAGCAGTGGTTCTCAATCTTTTTCTCTCGTGCCCCCTTTGGAGGATGAAAAATCTCCAGGCTCCCCTCAACCCCAACGGCATTATAACAGTGGTGCAATTATAACTTATATTGAAAGAAACATCAATATTGTAACAATACTTTTTGCTTGTTCTTGAATCATTTTTTGTGCAAATTAAAAATAACTTAATTTTTTGCTTGAACAATTCATATAAACTCAACAGGACTGCTCCCTGAAACAATGTGTTTCCAAATAAAAATAGGAAATGTGCAATTATCTTACAACTATGACAATAAAGTAACTTTTTTTAGAACAACAAACAAATTTTGGTAATAAAGATGAGTCCATCTACATTGCACATCTCAGAACATTAAAGTGCAAAATGTGCAAACACAGAAACATTGCACATTTTCCTTTTCCAGTAAAATACTTGTCCATTCTCTAAACCTAAACTCTTTGTCTAGTCTAGTGACAGATCGCCATGGAAGTAGATTTGTTTGTTGTATGTCCCTAAAATGAACCCAGGGTGCTCCAACACTAAAACATTAGTTCCACATGCCATTCTAACCTGAAGGGAAAAAAAAAAAAAAAACACCCAGGAATGATCCCATGCCCTCCCTGGTAAGCCTTTGCACCTCCCCTAGGGGGTCGACCCCACATGAGAAACACTGATCTAATGCAATTATATCCATCAACTCAAGCCTCAATAACCCTCAGGCCAATGAAATGTAGAAGTCTACCTGATGGGCTGTCCATATGTGAGTCAAAAGCACTTATTTAAGTCTATATCCTCTGTAGGGACATTTTTATATACTGGATTAAAAGTTCACTTCATTACCTTATACAGTATTAGAAAAGCACAAGCAAATACATTGATGAAGGTAAACAGAAGAAATGATACATTCGTGGGAGTAGGTTTTTTTTTTTTTTTACTTTATATCTAACACCTTCTTGGGTGATGTTGCGGTGAAAGTCAGGACTCATAATGCACCAGTGTACAGGTTTCATTGAAATCAATGTCTGTAGATGTGTAGAAGTCTAAGTGAGTCATTAGTGAGCTATTAATGGCTGTCGGTCATGGTGAAGAGTCCCGGGAAAAGCTTTATCCTTTCATTTTTAATGGTGTCAGGACCTATAGAAAGAATCACTGCTGCTCTCTAGGACATAAATCCCACTTGGTATTTTCTTAAAGACACGTCTTTGTAATGGGTCATGTACTGAGCCATTGGAATTTAGCAGTGTTGTTGAAGGTTGATGCATTCCTGTAGTAATGACTACATAAGCTTAAATGCAAATAAAATCAAAACTGTTACAGACAAAAAAATACAACAAATCCTTGTCACAACTGTCGCAGGTACAGTGTTTCAGGAAAGTTCTGTAAGATTTGGTTTCTATTTGGCCAATGAACAGTTTCTTCATCTAAGTCATCAATATGCCTTCTCAACCTTATCCTGACTAGATTTCTCAAGGATGTTTGCTTTTAATTAAGACTTATATATTACATTGGGTCAATTTTTATATCCTCAGGTTATAAGGGTTGCTGCAATTAAACCTAATGTTGATACAGAATTAGTCTCTAACTTAGTATTCACATAATGGCAAAAATGAACATAATCGAGCTATGTTTTAGCCAACCACCAATATCCAGTCTCCTCTTAATTTATAGAGTTATTGGGAAAATAAATAAATAATTTTATAACCATTTGCAGGAATTATTTGTTTGGAGACTTCTTGTTAGGGTTTTAAGCACAATAAAATTATGAATGTAGCTCTTGTCATGCTAGATCTTAATACTGACAAATACTGATCACAAAACTAAATAACTGAGACTGTAATATTACTTTGGGATCAACAAACAGATTCAGAGGTTTTCCAGTTTATCTGTGTCAATGATAACTGTTCTTCAAACACAAGTTAATAATGGCATTCCACAGGGTACTGTGCTAGGACCAGTGCTTTTACCTTTATACTTGCTTTCCTCCAACTACATGCATGTCTTAAAAACATGAAAGCATATGTTATATGTGGACCTGTAATTTTCAACTTCTAAATTCTAGTGTTGTATAAAGTACTGGGAAGTCCCACTTGAGTAGAAGCACAGGTGCCCGACCAAAAAATTACTTTGGTAGAAGTTCAAGTCACCAACTGAAATGTTACTCAAGTTAAAGTCTAAGTATCTAGTATTTACTGTATTTAAGTATATCAAATAATCTACAATTAAATGTACTCAAGTAATGAAAGTAAAACTACAATAAATGTTAATAACAACCAAAGACAGTCAGAATTTGGAATATTACGCTGCTGCTCACATCAACAGATCACCGACAGGTTGAGTGAGGATCATCGTTGGCACTTGTGGGTTCCATGATTAGGTCCAATGACAAATCAGCTTCCTGACTTTGTTGCAGTCACTGGTAATCTCAGCGGTGAAAACACCAAATTTCTTTCAATTTATTTTTTGTAACGAGTAACAATAGTGTGCATTAAAAATGTATCAGAGTAGAAGTATGCAGCTGAGTTAGGAAATGTAGTGAAGTAAAAGTAAACAGAATAAAGAATACTCAGTAAAGTACAAATTCTCCCAAAACATACTTCAGTATAGTAGTGAAGTATTAGTACTTTGTTATTATATAACACTGATAAATTCATATAAAACTTAAGTAAATGTATTTGTCTGTAAAAACCTGTAAAATCAGTTTGGAGTTTTCTGACCAAGATGTGTCATAATAACTCAAATAATATTGCCTAAATTAGAAGAGTTGTGCCTCAAAGCAAAGCTGTAAATTAGTAATTTGTGACTTCTAGGCTGGATAACTGTAAGTCACTGTAAGAATGATTTCCCAGTAACTCCATTAAAAGCTTCCAGGTCGTAGAAAATGCTACATCAATACAGAAACTATGAACCAGCAAGAGGCCTCATTTTCTCTCTAACATTAGCTTTTCTTCATTGGCTCCTTAAAAAATCCATTATAGATTTAAAAATCTTCCTTTACCTTATAGTACCATGTTACTACATAATCCCAATACAACACTGAACTCCCAGTGCAGGTTTACATGTGGTTCTTAGAGTTTCCAAAAGCAGAATGAGAGGTAAAAACTTTATAGAGGACCAGCTCCCAGTTTAGGTTTGAACTAGTTCACAGTGTCTTTGTGTTTTTCTTTTGCTTTCTTTTGATTCTCTTCTCTGACCTAAAACAGTTGAAGTATGTGACTGACAAAGAAGATAAGCGCTTCCTTCCTGGTCTCACCAAATGCCAGCTTAACAGACAGTCAAAAGGTTTATCTGAGTAATAGTGTAATGTTTTGACCTTAGTAAGTCAAGTTCCCCGAGATTACTTTTGTTCGTGTCATATGAAAAATTAACTGAATTGTTTTACTTGGAGTGTGTGTTCTTTTTGTATTTTCAATTGTAGTGGTAGAAATGATGCTAAATCTATTGAAACACATTATAAATCCCTTTCTAAATGAACTCCAATTACAGGTTGGTCTGGATTTACAGTAAAAATAGGTTTTTCCACAGGTGAGTTGCACTTGCCGTGAGAAGCTCTAAGCTGAGGTCTTTATGAAGTCGGGACCTGATGATTGTGAATTGATTCACTATGACACTTTTGACATTTCCAGGCTACTGATCCCCTCTGAGCCGCACTGATCCGTTGTCAATCAGGGAGCAGATAAAGCCGATGATGACCTCTCAGCCTCAGAAATACCAGTTCTCTCTGACATCAGGCCTCGGCGTGATCGATCTGTTTCTCAGCGCGGACGGCACAGAAGAATTGTGTTCCCAAATCTCTGATCTCCTAATCGTTATTTAATTTAACTTTATTTAAAGAAACACCCCTGTCATTGTGATATATCAATTGTTATCGCTTTGACTTTTTATTTTTATATTTTTTTTCATCACACTGGTTGAGAGGAGAGGCCAATAAACAATTAAACAACACTGTACAATATTTATATTTAACAGATGACCCTATTGGAAAGCTATTTAAAGTGTGAAATAAATTGTTGCGTCCCTTCACTGAGAGGATGAAATATGATATTTATATAGTTTCTCGAAGGTTAGAATTTATGAGATCATACTTTTTATCATTGCCCTCGTGATTTGAAGATACTGGTCTAATTTCCTGTGCCTCTGCTGGCTAATTACATTATATAATTATACCCTACTTTAGGATCTTCAACAAGGGAAATTAAACCAGTTATGTACATAATGTTGCACTTGTCCATCCAAACTCTAATTAGCTGCGGCAAAGTTAAACTTTATGCTGAACCGGAAGATAAATCACTTTCAACTTTTAACATCCTTCCTGATTATAAATGCCAAATTTAACACTCTCATTCAGATTTAATTTATTTCTCTCTTACTATTTATTTTGCCTTTTTGCATTTACTTATTTAACTATTGGCAAAGTTTTTTTTTTTTGTTTTTATTTCCTCCACTGGAAAAATCATGCCCTAATATGAGCTCTGACTCCTCCTGTGACCATGAACCAATCAGCGCCCACTTCTAGTTCTCTGGAATTAAAACCACTCAACCCTCTGTGCAAAAGCGGTAGGATGCACTAAACTGTCTCCAGAGATGTATGGTGCAGGTAAATGAATCAGAGTAAAGGGATATTAGATTGTGTTAACAACACAGGATCACTGCATAATGACAACCAAACACTGCAATGTGTCCAAATTCATTGTGTGTGAAAGAAAATTCATCTGCCTATCAATGGAAGGTGATGTGTGTAGGGAAAAAGATGTTCTAGTTGCACAAATGAAGCATAATATTCATTAGGTCTCATTATGTAATCACTTAACAGTGAGAATTGTGCTGTTCTTACCATAAAAGGATCAAATTACATTTATACAGGGAGCTGGTTGTCTTACATGTTTGCTGCCATGTTTCTTACAGTAGCTCAGAGTGAACAGACTAAACACTGGCCTTAGAGATGGATCACATCAGAAAATTATTTAGCTGACATGAACATCATGATAATTTTTGGTTTTGTTACATTAAACTTATCAGTTAAATGTACATACATTATAATTGTTTGTGATTGTTAGCTTGTGTCAAACACTGTTAGTGCTTTAGACAAGTCAAAGAAGGTAAAATATTGGAGCAAAAAACCCAACCTAAGTCCTTCAAACATGAATCAATGTCATGTATGTAGACAAACAAATGAAGTTAGTATTATATTTCAGAACAAAACATATGTAAGTGCCTGTGTTCACAATAGCACAGATACAGTACATGTGTGAATCTCACATATAGAATGCACTATGATGGATGTTTTCATCAGCAAATTTTAAAGTGGCAGGTAGTTATGATGAGAAACAGCCTAAAGTCCAGAGTCCAGTTTAACCCTTTACAGTTCTCTCATAGAAATATTCTGAAATTCAAAATTTCAACCTTAGGTTGTTATTGGAGGACATAACAAGACTTTATTACTTTTGTGAAATAAAAAAAAAAACATTAATTGTCATGTCGAAAATCAAGGTCAATAAATATATAGGTAAGTAAATAAATAAATATATAAATAAATAAAGAACTCTGCATACAAATCCGTCAATGGGCTGTTATTGTGCTTTTAGGCCACTGAGATGGTTGTAGTCTTAGAACAAATGCCTGTCTCCCTGTACAAAGCAGAGTCTAACAAAACTCTATGTAAGCACACACAAATGTGATTTATTGAACCTAGAAATAAATGTAATGTGCTGACTTCTAAGCACAGTCAAACTTTATAGTCCAACTTCATGTGCTTTAATTCAAGCTCAAGCTTCACTCACTAACTAACTTCCTGAGTCCTGACTCTAACGTGACTCGGCCAATCAAGAATAATTACTAAACCAATCGGAATTCAGGAAGGTGTACTGAGGTAAAAGCATGAGAAACACAGAAACAAATTAAATGATTTCCATCAAAGTGATTCTAAAGAATGCATGCAACACTGAAACTGTAAATGTATAGATGTTAACTGTATAGCTGCGATTGTGTACATAGTTCAGAGTGCAGCGACTGTACACTGATGTTAAATACATAAAAACCAAACGCATTAACTTGACCTTTGAACCGTACAGTACAAACTGTTCCTTCACAGATAATTTAGAGTCTTTTTGCTGGTGGTTCTTCCCAGGTGTCAGTGCCTCTGTAGCTGAAGAGGCCTGATGAGACATGAGCCAGTGTCCAGCTGGGAAACATGAGAGCTCTGAGAGAAATCAACTAAAGCGCCATCTCACTCCTTAACAGTTACCGGTGAAGAGTCCTTGATCACAGCACTCAGTTCCTCCTGTGAGGAGACATCCTTACATCTGGGCCACAACAGATGTATGAATGTCAGACTTGGCACAGCTCACACAGATATGAATTCAGTGTAAAATGTTCCTTTTTAGTATTAAATGAGTACAATGGGAGCATTTTCTAGACAATTTATAAAGACAGAATTATTTTGTGTAGATAAGGTGACTATATTTTGATTTCCAAAAAAGAAGACACTCGGCTCCACCCCGATATACTTGATCACGTTTTGTAAGTACTGTAGTGTTCTGTGCAAACCCCTGGAGAAAATATTTCAGTGAAACAGGCTGCTTGGAATTGTTGTATTATTATCGCTGCAGAAGTGTCATAAAAGCTGCTGTGTCTATGTACTTGTGTCCTTTTTTTCAGGACTATACTTCTACTTTCAAGATCTGGCAAGATCAGGTTTTGCATTAATGTGTGTTTTATGTGGAATAACCGACAAAAACAAAAACAAAAAAAACAAAAAAAAAAAAAGCAGAATTGAATTTTTATAGGTTTTTGCACAATAAGACAACTTATCATTTATACATGTGCATTACAGATCAGATCTACAAAGACTGAACTTCATTTTCTTTAGACATTTCAGGTTGTTCACATTTGTTCAGGTTATTCACATTTAATTGTTAAAAGATAGTTTGTTGATGTAAATATTTTCATAATTTTATGTTATATTTTTGCATTATTTATAGACTTTTTTTTCCCCCCATTAAACCAGAAGAAAATTTTGAGTTATTTTTTATTGGTTATAATGCTGTTATTTTACTTGAAATCACAATTGCTCTGCATGTGGAACCTGAACTAAAACACCTTTGACACCTTTGACTCTTAATAGCTTCAGTATAACTTTTGCATTTTGTAAATTCATACCATGGGCCAGATTGGAACCTTTGGTGGGCTGGTTTTGGCCCGCGGACCGCATTTTTGCCACCCATGCTATAGTGTGTCTATGGACAGGTCCGTCCATCCCCACAACCACAGGCTGGTGTGGATCAGTGCTTTTCACCACCATAATGTCTCATATATCAGTGGAAAGACCAAAGTCTTTCTTATAGCGGGATTTGGAACTTTTCTGATTCAAGGAACAGTGACAGTGATGAAATTGCACCGATACATATGCATTTAAAGAGCTTTTCCTGTGAATAACAATGAAAGCCTGACATTTTTATATAAAAAAAAATGCCCGGACGCTCCAGACAGGATGTGAAAAGTGGATGTCTGGACACCCGAGTGTAGAGCCCATTGAGTCAGTTAGGAAATACAGTGTGTTAATGATGCAGAGATTCCTCAGATAGGGTACCTCCAGTGTGTATCCTGTGGAGATTCCACTCCATCTGCTGGATGAAGATGTAATTATTAATGGCGTCTGTTCACATGCACATGTGATGCCTCCTCTCTGGCTGAACTTGAATTCCTCTTTCCTGAGACTTTTTTGGGTGTGTTGTCTTAAATAAAGTCTACTCTTAGAATCATCTTTTTTGCAGAGAATTCTGTGCATCCCCTGAAGACGAAAATGAATAATTTAAGTAAAAGAAAGTATGTTTAATTTATGGACACTGCTGATGTTAAGTCTTCTGTTTTGGCATACGTTATATTCAACATTCCTACACTGGCTTCAGGCAGATGATTTAGCGTCTGCACTGTAATGCTACGTTTATAATAATGGAGCATTTTGGCTAAGTACAAAGGTCTGCAAAAATGCTGGTTTTGTCCAAGCTTTTGTCTCAGTAACAATGGAAACTTGGCTCCAAAGTATTTCAGAAGAGACAGGTTATTGTACAGTCAAAGGTGCTCCATAAATGAGGCTGCAGAATGGAACGATGCACTCACTAAATTAAAACAAATGTCCTTGTTCGATTTCATGCAACATGAGGGTAAAGGCTAGAATCCTGTATTTTCCAAACACACTGTTGTTCTTTATGAATTTGCATGTATTTATATAACACTGTCCTACATTCTTTGCGTTACGGAAACGGAAAAGCTCATTACAGCTGAAAAAGGCAGATCCAATTTCAGTGTGACATCTTTGAAAATTAATTTCTTGCACATTATGATTAGGGCACAAAAAGACTTTCCATGTACATTAATAGGGTTACATCCATATATTGTGTAGTATTAAACATAGGGTTTCAACACAAAATAACTTTAAAACATGAGCAACATTTTTCTATATTAGTAATTGCATGTTGTATTTGCTGTGAGCCGTTATAGTTCAATGCCGAAGCTTGTAATAATGTGAATTTTAATGGAAAGTGAATTAATTTAGAATAAGCACAAAACAAGCACAAAGCAGTATATTACTGATTCATGGTTTTAACTGTCACCTATTAACTACAGATCTACAATAAAATCATAAAGGCCAACAAAGGTGACTGTCAGCTTAAAAGGCATATACAGTATCAGAAATAAGAGCAAGGATATTATAAATAACTATAAATGATCATGTTTTAAAAAAAGTTCCATGTTCAAGTGCGGAAATTCAGTCTTCAATACTCTGGAAAATATGAAAACAAAACCATGGAGAGATTGTGCGTAGAGTTCAGAATGATGAATTGTTTAGACTCTAAAATCACCGTGGCTCTCATCGTCCTTTACATTCAGTCATGTATTGACCTGGACCAGTCTGAGCACAATACCAGGACATTTCCATATGTCAATGTCACAGAGCAGCATCTCTGCTATTGGCCACATATATACGTCCATGTACAGCAGTGGTTTCACGTACTTAGCCTTTGGTTTACTTACTTCAGACCACAGCAGAATGCTCCACCATGCTTGAGCTTCAGAAATGTAGCTAATGTTGGCGATCAATAAAAGAGCTTCACCTCTGAAAAGAAGGAGTCAGTGATGAGACACATAACTAACCTAGTATATTCTAGTAAAATTTAGAGATTGGTTATAATTTTTCAATATTCAAAAGAAGTTTTTATTCTAAAAAAAATAACGATCAATTTCTATTTACACAACTATCAGTTTGATAGAGAACTTGAAGGGTACCTGTAGTGAATTTTCATTGCTAGCTATTTCAAAAGATCATGTATAATACTAGCGGCTCCGTCAGGTAACTTACATCTTACAGCCCATTGTCAAGTATGTGTGAGTACTAAGTCACTGCTCCATCAGTCAGTCATGGTCAAAGACACGTTGCCCCCTTAAGGGCTGTTCCAGCACTGGTAGTGATGCAGTCTCGTTGGTTTGTCCGATTACCTAGGTTGTGATGGACTGGTCATTGACTCCATGCAGCAGACACCAGACTAAGATGACACATTATCGGATCCAATAGGTAACCATTTACACCCATTTCCTCAAAATTGCTAGCCATTGTTTGCTTCTTGAACACGTGCTTTCCACTCAATCTTGCTCACTGACTGCTGTTTGTTTACTCGAACTGATAACCCAGAATCAAAGATGGTACGTTATCTCTTGCAATGGCTGCTCACCATAGGTTCTGCCCCCATCCACAATTCACATCATGAAAAGGTCCAGTGTGGTGCATTTATAGCAATGTTTTTTTCACTGAATTTGCACCTCTCTTGCTGATACATAATACACAAAGCACAATTAATGTCGTAAGCATGACCAGTACAGGTACACAAGATTGGACAATACCAGAGTTCATCAGGCTCAAATTATGAAGGAGTGGTTCAGGAGCATGATATATCAATTTTACATATGAACTGAGCACCACAGAGTCCAATCCCATTGAGAATCTTTAGAACGTAATGGAGAAGACTTTACACATCTATTCCAGATCTTGATGAAAAATTAATGTAACTCTGAATGGGAAAACTAGTTTGACAATCATTGAGTGGCTTAAATGATTCTAAGGAGAATGTGTCCTCTGAACAAAGCTAAAGGTGGTCCTATGACACGTTGTGTGTGGCTCTTTCCTAGAATTTCCTTGTTTTCATGATGATGAGTTCCTGGACACAGGGGATATTGACTTACTGACAATTTTTGGTTCCTTTAAACATGATCATTTTCAGGCAAACACATACTGACAACAAACACTTGAGTTAATATATATCATTGTAGCACATTGAACATCTACCAGGTCTCCAGCTTATTATTATAGAAATTAAATGAGATGATGAACCTGGTACATGTTCAGCCACACATACTTCTGAGCCCTTATAAAAATATTTATTTTATACCTGCAGTGGCTCATAAAATAATCCTCGGTTGATGAATAATATATCAACTACATAGGGCTTGAGTCAATGCTGCAGTGGTTGATTTTTTTTTTTTTTTTTTGGTGTCACAGGGCCAAAATTCAATAAGTAGCACCTTCCAGCATATTGTAATTCAAGCTGTTTCAGAGGATATGAAACTGTCTACATTCTGTATGTGTTTTCAGGCAGTAGTAAAACTATCCTGTGATACACAGAATTTCCCTTTTAACAGGTGTTTCCAGACACATGAAGAAGTTTAACACATAATGACCCAGTGCTAATTTTGCGGCAGTTCCCAAATGATTTTTTCCTCTATTTTTACCCCCTTTTTTTAAGTGATTTATCACCATTTATTTTAATATTATGGTCAGTATTTTGCATTCTTCAGTGAAAATCAGGTATTTTTCTAAAAGCTCAAATTAAAGTTGAGGGTTATTATATCAAAAACAGAGAAAATGGAGAAGAAAAAAAAAGACTTTTTGAGTAGAATATATCATTAACTGAACATAAACCCAGTGTGTCCATCCACTGTCATTGATCTAACTCCATGGGTTTTACTGGTGAATCAATGTTGATGGTGTTTCCACGGTAACTACTCTGAACATCCAAGTGGGTCATATCTGATGACCATGAAAAGATGACAAACTCCATTTTACACCAATTATTTAAATGTTTTGATAGGATTAGTGGATCAACAGGTATTTAAGTTTTTATATCAGTAAATGTTTTTGGTCGCCAGCGGGTGTTTGAGTCTTCATGGGTTAATACATGATTGACGGCTGTAATGACCAATTGCTGATCAGATTCCGTATGAAGAGGCATGGATGTGACTGTCCTACTCTGGCTTCACTTTTCCAATAGCATAAAACAAAGCACAAATGAATATAACCATAAAATAACAAATGCTATATAATAATTATATTATACCGCAGAGCTCAGGATTGGACAAGATAATATTATAGCAAAGGATTTAATAGAAAAAAAAGTTCCAAATGACCAAATGAGCTCATTTTTCATTTATGGCCAGTGAAATGTGTTGTCTTGACATAAGAGTAGTTAAAAGGGATTCTTAGATGTCCCTGCATAATTATTAATTTTCATGGTTTTACCTGCCAATAACAGGCCCAGCTGTCAATCAATGAGTCACCCCTTTGGTGATTCTAATTCACATTCCCTTATTTCTCCACAAGGTCAGAGCCAGGCCCAGCATCTCCTCTCCTCATCTTTGAATTTGCATTGCTTTCAATTCATTTACTTGAACAGGTCCAGAAAGAGAAAAAAATAAATAAAATTCTATACTCCACTCTATCAGTAAGACCCCAATAAGACCTCCCATTTATTTTGCTCAGCTTTTATTACTGGGCTGAGTGAATGACTTTTTTCATTTTATAAAAATAATAATAATAATAATAATTATAAAACTTTAATATATAATCAGTATAACAAGGAGTGCAAGTCAAATCAAATGTGTCCTTGGATAATAAGAGGTTCATGAATTTCTTTCAATTACGAGCAACCTACAATAAAAACAAGCTTAGTTTAGTGATCTTTAGTTTATTGAGGCCGATGACTGCTTTTAAGCCACAATTCTCTTCAGTTCATTATTGAAACCAGGTCAAAGGACAAAGATCTCAGCTCCGACAAGAAGCAAATATAGAAGTATCTTCATGTTGTAATACCACTGATGACCACTGGGTTGTGCCCAAAAAGCCCAGACTCCCATAGACCTACATTGAAATTTTCCCTAAAAATGTCATTTTTGGCCAGGTTCTTCCTCTCTCATTCCTTTTATTTGGACCCCCTAATACTTTGGGTTTGATTGACAGGTCTGTATGACAGTTCGTCCACCTGCAAAGTCAAATTTTTTAGAGTTCCTCTTCATTTAAGAAAATACATTTTTTACTTATGGCAGCTCCACTGCAGTTGTGGTAAGCAGGTTCCAGTAACAAGACTGTAATATGTCTTTGTTACACGGTGCCTAATGAAGTTTAGATATTTACTGAGTTGGTAAACTAGCACTTAGCATTAGCTCGCCTCTCTCAGGCTTCTGTAGTTCCACCAACTGTCGTCCACATGATATCACTTCTGGACCCAAAAAGTCAACATAATGACAATGAAATGACAAAATGACAACCTCCCAGCTTTATGTACATTTCTTTTAATTGCACACATATTTATCTACACGTCTTTTAATTATTATATTGATAATATTTACCTGGAACATGCATATTGTAGAAATTGCGGTTATAACTGTTTAATATAGTGTTTAATATGAA
>JAPQRQ010000875.1:0-16374 GCA_037367365.1 Apogon talboti
TTGGCCAGGTCTCCCTTGCAAAAGAGATTTCTAATCTCAATGGGACTTCCTGGTTAAATAAAGGAAAATAAAATAAAATAAACCATAAAATTTTTCTTGGCTAAACTTTTAACATTCACTAGGTTACTGTTAGCCCCTTAGAGGGGTAGGGTTGCATTTGAGCCATGTTTTAAAGATTGAAGTTCTGTAATATAGATTTTGTTTCAATCACTTTCCAGAGAACAAATCTGATGTTGCCTTCCAAATGATGCCTAATATCATGCTTACTAGATGTACAATTCATTTGTGTAAATTTAAACCCAACCCATTGCTAGGACTTACAGTAAGCTAGTGTTAGGCTAGGGTTTTCCGAAAAGAGCAGAGTTTATTTAATAAAACACCTGATAAACAACTCCACTGTTGTTGTAGTTACAGGCTCCACTGACAAGACAGTGTTGTTACATAATGCTTGATGATATTTACTGTTTCTCTGAGTCACTAAGGCAGTGCTTTGCATTAGTTCAACTTTGACCCTTTGGGCTCCTGTGATTCCATCCCTTTTGTTAAAATATGGTCACTTCTGGCTCCAAAAACACAATTCAGAAATAAATGAGTAATGTCATGGTTGCTCTGTCGACTGATTGTATTTACATCACTAACTAGGATTTGTACACATTGTGAGATAGTGGCAACACAGCATCCATCTTTATATAGATAGACATTTCCTGTGTTGCTTTTTGCTCTTGTTGTATGCTTTTCTTTTCTCTCTCCTCTTTCCACTCATCCCATCCAGTTGAGGTAGATGGCAGCCTACCCAGAACCCGGGTGAGTCTGTGAGGGAGGTTTTTCCTCCCCAGTTGCCCTAGGCTTTCTGTTGGAGCTTTTGTTGGCTTTCTTCTCTGTATAGTATTTATAAGGCCTTGACCTGAGTTTGTGAAGTGCCCTGATATAATCATGTATTATATGACTGCTGCTATATCAATGAAACAGGATTCAACTCAACTGAATTGACTTAGCCTACAAATCACAGGTACCCAGCTTAACTGGGACTTCAACACAAACTTCACATTAGCACACAATCAAGTGCAAATATTAGAAGTGACTGCATGATATGTAACTGTTTTATCCCCTTGGTGACAGTAATGTAACTTATTATGCTTGATTATTAAAAAAAAAAAAATCTTTAAGCTGGCAATAAAATGAGAAGTCCTGAAAACACACTTTAATAGTCTAAACTAGGGAGTGTAAACCTCACAACAGTTTTCAGTGCTACAATCTAAGTGGAATTAAAATGGAAAAATTGTGATTTTCAGCATTCTCTGTGGAAGATTTGTGCCTACTCCTGCCTACATAAATCTGTTCTGTTTCATGCTGGGGGCCAATCATATCTTGATGTCAGCTAATGTACTTTCTAAGTTAACAACTGTCTTCAAAGGCTACAGTCATGATAAGAGCCACAATACACTGATTTCTATTTCTCTGGTCATTTTTTTCCACAAAAATCTTTACACTGACTTCCAAGTTATTTATTATATCTCTTTTGCTTGTCTACAAAAACACTACTTACTTAGAAATGCAGTCTGCTGATGTTGAAAGATGACCAGCTCTCAGCAAATCCCAACACAAACTTTTTTTTCTCAGTAACTGTAATGGATTACTATTAATTATTCTCCTATTTCAGTACATCGCACTGTTGCATGCAACTACTCCCCCAACATCATCATCATTTGTGATGTCCGCTCCTGCTTGGGATGACACAGTGACGATGGGGGATGGGGTCAGTTTTTTGCATCTATGGGGAAGATAACCGGGGAGATTCAAACCGCCACCCATCCAACAGTGAGCATTCACATATACACAAACACTTTAGTGACAAAATCTCTGCTCTCCCTTTCATTCTCCCTGTCTTTCTCTGCGGAGCGTCTGTCTGTCACTCTGATTAGGAACGGACAGAGTCTCATAAAGCACGGAGGGGATGAAAAGGGCGGGATGGGAGATAAAGGCAGTTACAAATAATGTGGAACCAATGGGACAAGTCTCTTGTGTAATGCACTGTTTGTCAAACACATCATCAAGTTCCCTTGCCAAGTTCCAGTCGGATCAATTTAAAAGCTAAAAGCATGCAACAGTTTTGAAAAAAAAAAAAGTAAAAATGACATTACAGATTTCCTAAACATGCATCAAAAATTTTTAAGCAGCCAGTATTCAACATTTAACAATTTACTCAACATGATTACATTGCAATTTGTATTTAAACCTGTTGTGATAGTGAAGCTCAAAATAGTCTGCAACCTGCTCATTCTGATTACCGTAGGTATTTTAAACTGTTGTCTTTACTTTAACAGATGCTAATTTTGTGGGAAGAATGAAATAAGGGCAGAAACATGGAGAATTGCATTCAACAACGGAACAAAAAGTCTCATCACCAGCTTGAACAGGGATGCTGATTTTACAAGGTCAACACTGTAAAACCCTTGGGTCACAAGGGTTTTTAATGTCCATCATACCTTTTTCCATATTTATATGTAGGTTTTTATATTATGTTTTTGTTTCAGTTTTGATGGTGGAATCTATAGTGGTATGATAATGTTTATGGTGAGTGATGCAGTCCAGCAGTCCTACACTCTATTATTTCACCGGACTCGATTTACTTTTGATTACAACATGCCTTTGGTGTGGCATCATTTTGATAGGGTCATGCAATGCTATTTCCATCCAGACTTGTGTAATTTCTTCTTTTTTTTTTTTTGCCAAGATCTTGTATTGATGATGGGAGAGTCTGACCACTGTGTGAAATTTTCTCCAGCACAGCACATCCCAAAGATTCTCAATGGGTTTATGTCTGGACTCTGCGGTGGCCAATCCATGTGTGAAAATGACGTCTCATGCTCCTTTCACTCTTTTTTTTTATCTTGATGAATCCTGACATTGTCATTTTGGAATATGTATGGGTGATCAATGAAAAAAACATCCACTGATGTTCAGACCTGGTCTTTTAGTTTATTCAGGTTCAGCTGACCTCATTTTCTGGACACATAACATTACTGAACCTAGACCTGACCAACTGAATCCACCCCAGATCATAACACTGCCCCCACAGGCTTGTACTGTAGGCACTGATGCATGATGGGTAATCACTTCATCAGCCTCTCTTATCGCTCATCACTCTGGGACAGGGTCAATCTGGTCTCATCAGACCACATGACCCCTTTCCACTGAAAATCTTTGTGCTCTCTATCAAACTGAATAGCCTCAGCAATATGTGGTTTTCTTAAAGCTTCACACCTGTTTAGTCTGAATCCCTTGAGTTCTCTTCTTGGTTTTATTTTCACTATTCAACATAGTTGCAAGTTGTAATGTTGTTTTTTTTCCCATAATCATACTAGTGCTGTCAAACGATTAAATTTTTAATCAGATTAATCACAGGGTTGCTGTAGATTAATTTCGATTAATCGTGATTAAATGTAATTTACTTTAATCTATATTAATCACGTTTCATTTTGCATGAGCAAACAAACTCAAGAAAGAAGGGAATATATATGTACTTAATGTGTTTATTAAACACCTTCAACAGTTTCAACAAAACAACTTGAAACAACTGTTCCGTCTTGTTGTTTTTTTACTCAAATTTCCCAACGAGATGGCCAACGTACTGTTTAGCGTCTTCCATCCTTATTGGTTGGTTCTGCTGCCTGTCACTACCGGATCAACTGCTCTTTTGCGCATGTGCGACGGTAACTCTACTTCGACAAACTGCCTGAAATGCGTTGCCAGAGACATTCAGAATCATTCTGCACTAAAGAGGGGTTAATTACATTTTTAATCAGATTAATCATGATGGATTAATCCGCGTTAACGTGTTCATTTGGACAGCCCTTAATTATACCAAACATTTGAGGGATCTTCTTCATTTGATCTTCAAAGACAAGGGTTCACCACTATCCTTCTAGGTTTTAATAACGCATTGTATAGTTTTTATCCCACTTTAAACAGTTTCAATAATCTCCTTAATTGTTTTCTTTGCTTGATACAGGCCAACAATTTGACGCTTACATCTTTTTCATGACCACAGGTAAGATTTTCAACTTGGTTGTTTACGAAATGAGAATTTACTCGCAGCATCAATTAGGGTTAAAGAACTTGTTGCAGCCGAAGCATATTAATCACTACAGTAAACATCCAGTGGAAGGATAAGAACTGCTCAGTTAAATCTGTACGGTGATTGTTTTTTGGGCTGAGCAGTGTATTTTCACAATTCATCTGTCCATCAACCTTGAGTTTGTGTCTGAAATATTGACCTGATGAAAGAGAGTGAGTGATGAACATGAGGGAGGGAAAGAGTTGGTAGAGGGTGGAGGCAGAGGATGATTAAAAAGTGGGAAGTGGATGAACGTATGGATGGATGTGTGGTAAAGAATGACTACATGGAAACAGACAGAACTAAAAGAGTAGGAGCAAAGTAAAGAGGGAATGGGAGAGAGCAAATAAAAGACGTGGATCAGCCAGAGCGAGGAGGAGTAGTAGGAGGAGGAGGAGGAGGAGGAGTAAATGGGTGGGTGGGAGGGAGGGTGGCGCACTGTGTTTATCAGTGTTCAGAATGTACTGTGCTGTAGATTTGTCTGTAAATGTCATCTGCTGTGCTTGAGTTACAATAGAATGAGCTCGCACATGTCGAAGACAGGTACGCACTTGCATAAACCCACACAGAGAAATCAAAGAGGAAAAGCTATTTGTCCACCATGCACTTAATCATCAACTCAGTCTCATTTCGCTGTCTTTCCACTTGTCCTCTCTTTGATGTCTCCGCTCTCATCGGTAACTCTCTGGGATGCTAAGGAGCTCTTCAATTTCAGTAATAAACCTCATTTAAGAAAAAAGAGAAAAAAAAAAGAGGAAATTACATGTCTGTGAAAGCGTGGCAAAACTCATGACAAGACATCACAGAAAGACAGACAGACATGGGAACAGCGTGGTGTTTTTTTTTTCCCGTCTCTGTCGTCAGCATGTGTGAGAAAATGCCTCACAGTTCTGCCCAGTGGTTTTTCCTAGTCTGAAGAAGACAGGACAGCAGTTTCCTGAATGTGAAGGTTCCTCATCCAATTTAGAGGCTGCTTTTACCCCCCCTTCTTTTGGTCCAGTTCTTATCAGGCAGAACAGAGTGGGTTTCCTGAGCCTGTCAGAGAATGGCCAGTGAAGGGAGGAGAAATCCTGTTTGTAAATCACACCACAGGGACATTGCAGCTGTCAAGGGACTTTGTTTACTTTGTTTTACTACTGCTGTCTTATCCTGTTGACAAGGCAGGGCAGCAGCGAGCATCGCTGATGTAACAACGCAGTCATGAGCACAAAAAAAGCACCAGGTGCCTCCTGAGCACAAAAAGGCAAAAGAGGAGATGCACTTCATCTCCCATGTATGACGCCTCGCCCACTCACATGCGTTTCTGGATAACACATGACAGCTTCATATCAGCAGCACATGAGGAAGCAGGAGGTCAGTGTGTTTGAGTTGACAGGCTGGGCATGACACCGGTTTGCACAATCAACCACGCCACGCCAAATACCTGATGAAGTGAAAGAGTTTACTTGACCTCACATCTCTCTGCTCAGAGGCACTGATTCACATGAATTGTGGGAATTTATGTGCATGTGTGTTTGCAGCACAAATATATTTGGTTTATTCTACCTTAAAAAGAGGGAAAAAGGAGTTAATGCTCCACGAGAGATTGGCAAAAGAATAGGATGAAACCTCATAATCAAATCAACCACAAAGTTTTCTCTTCACTTCCCTTGTTTTTTTTATGTTTTAATTGATAATATATTTGACACATTTTCATAAAATTGAAAAGGAAAAAGTCTTCTTTATCAACTGCAGTCAGAATGAGTTTGTACTGTTGAATAGTTTAGTTGTATTGCAGTGGCAGTTCACTTATGCAAATAGAATATGCAGTATGTACTTCTCACACATCATTGAACATATGAAACCTTTCACAAATTAGAACTATTTTGTTTCTTATAGTTTTAATAGGCTACATGCATATCATAGTCATTTGATATAACTTGGAAGTTTACATCATCATACATCTTTGTCCAGAAAATATAAAGTATATATGTGGGACTGTGTCACCGTATGAGGCAAATTCATATGTCATATATTACATCTATGCATGAGTTTATAGTACAATTGTTTTTTTTGGGGACATTTTAAGTGTTAAATATAAGCTTGGAGGTCTTCAGTCCTTGTGTTCATATAGGAAGGTAGAGCAAATCTTAAAACTGAGAGGTGTTGCTCTCAAGCTATTCGAGAATTCATCGATTTCATCCACTGTCAAAATATTAAAGTAGTACTCAGTGATACAATGTAAGTGGAAATAAGAGCAGGCAACTGTGTGGTTGCAACTATAATTTGCCAATCACAACAAACAGACAGGGTTTGATCTTGTCTGATTTTATTACATATGTACTTTGACTTGAAGGAAATTTTGACTGACTCTCAACATGTGATTTTAAACATATTTTGTATGGATCTGATGGATGTAGTTGAGTAGATATATTGTGTGATGCTGTTGCTTGGAGTTGAAGTTTCCCTACTTCACTAGGACCAAAAACGCACCATTTGCTTTACACAGTGGTTGTGATTATACTATGACAATTACTCTATTAATTGTTTGACTGTTCCTTGACCTGTGTCAGCATGTGTGTATTTTGTCAAATGCTTGGTCTTTGCTGATTTCAATGTTATTTTGTCATACTGTTTTTTGTTTGTCTTAGTGTTGTTTCTTAAGAGCTTAACCAGGGACATGGTCTGCAAATTAGTCTTGGCTATAAGTTCTGTACACAACGCATCAGCTGCATATTTGTAAAAGTAATAATGTATGTAGGCTATGTAATGTATGTAAATGCATTCTCCCTGTCAACATTTTTATATTGTATTCATTTCAGTATTTTGTACTTTTATTGTTCTTTTTTTTTTCAATCAGCCCTGGAAATCAGGAAGTTTTATGATAGGCCATCTTTAGTTTTAGCAAATGTTACAGACACAATGACACAAACAACACAGTCTTAAGCTATTTGTCCTACCTTGTTTGTGGTTCGAATAGTTTAATTTTGAAGGCAAATTCATTTTTAAAAATTTCTCTCGAAAATGGTAGTTTCTCAATAGTATTCTACCATTGTCATAACACGGACTTTGAGTTTCCTGTTTTCAGCGTTAATCACTAACTGACGCTGTCTTATTCAATTTGCCACTTGATAATTATTATAATAGAAGTGGTCTAATTACCAGGCCGACCACTGATTGACGCAAATGAACACCGTGAGCTGAGGCACTCTCGCGCCGCTCCAGAATCGCTGGACGCGGATGTGATATCACCACGACGAGCGCGCTGTGGCGGTCACCAAGGCAACGCCGCGTGCTGCAGTGACGCCAGCCCAGGTCCCGGCTCGTGGTGAGTGGGCGTGACTCGCCACGTTAGCCCCCCCCTCCCCTCCCCTCCCCGTCAGTGTGGGCGGGCCCCGCACAGA
The DNA here is from genome assembly GCA_037367365.1 of Apogon talboti. Taxonomy (NCBI): domain Eukaryota; kingdom Metazoa; phylum Chordata; class Actinopteri; order Kurtiformes; family Apogonidae; genus Apogon; species Apogon talboti. Next base: position 7,501 of record JAPQRQ010000875.1, read on the forward strand.
AACACGACACCCCGAGGACGGAGCGAGGCACGGGGGGAGGAGAGAGCAGCACTGAGTGGTGTGAGAGTGAGTGGAGGACTAAAAAAAAGTGTGCAACGAAAGAGAGGTTCATCTGTAATTTCTGTCAAAGAAGTAACAAAGCTTTGCGGCGAAAAGATGTCAAACAGCGACGAAGATGCCGGTGAGACGGAGTAAACAGCTGACGGACACTTAACGAAACAACTTGTTTCAAAGAGAGAGGAAAGGCTCTTCCTTCGGTCGGCTCGAGTCGGGACGGTCGGCCGTTTTCCGCCGCAACTTGAGCAGATTTCATCGCTACTAGTAACCGGACGAGACGCGAGGACCGACAGCTAGGTCTGAACCGCTCGGCTCGCGGGGAAAGCAAGCCCCTTTGGTCGGTTCGGTCGGTTGGCGGTGAGCCGGGGAAGCCGACCGAGCGAGAGCGCGCGGCGGCGGCAGGGGAAGAGAAAGCCGCTGGAGCAGTGGCCACAAAAGTTTGCAGTGTGTCTTCACCTAGTTTTCCAGATTGGGAACTTGAGGGGGAGGAAGAGGCCGAGAGACTGACTTTTCTTTCCACAAACCAACTTTGTGGAATTCATCTAGTTTCGCAAACTTCATCCGCGAGCTACCCTGAGAAGTAGACGGCGAAAGAATGAAAACACCTGGAGATAGTGGTAAGTTTACGTGACTCCGGTTGTGACTTTATTGTCTTTTGTTTGCTGTCGTGGGTCCAGCTTCCATTGACACCGTTACTGAGTAATTAAGAAGCCACATAGTTATTAGCTCCGACATTAACCTGTTGGTTTCAGTTGCTCACAGTATAGTCCGCGGTTCAGCTTAGATAAGACACTGAAATCTGGTGCAGGTTTAGCACTGTACTCCTGTTCGAGAGGAAGTGGTTTAACTACTGTACAGTTGTTACAGCGACATCCTCTGTGTCACCCTGACAACCTAATTTCACCATCCAGCACCTTTCACAATACAAAGTGAAAATCCTAGAAGCACTGACGGTGTTGAGTGTGTGTTTGTTCTGGCTGAGTCAGAGATGTTGTTGATAAGTTACCGTCTATCCTCATGGTGGTGGTGTTGAGGTGACTGGATCCGGTCAGGTCCACAACCACCCAGCTGATATTAACCCAGTCACTGAGCCTACATGTGTCAGGTACTTGGCCTGTCAGCATATTGAAGTGGGACAGAAAGGAGGGGGGGTTTTCCAGTAGTCAGCTGAGCTCTGTATGTGTGTGTGTGTGTTTGTCTAATTCCTGAAATGCTTGCATAAGTTTGTTCTTGCTTCTCTCTCCAGAAGTCAAAGCAATTTTTATTCTGAAAGGAGGAAGTTGAAGTACAATCTTTTGTGCCAGCTATGCATTTTATTGCTGCTGAGTGACAGTAATAAAACTCACCTTTTTGACTTGACACTTTTAGATGACATGAAATAAATGTTTGTACTTGTGCACAAGATACTGCATTTGAAACCCTCAGTTATTAAAAAATTAAAAAAAACAAGAATCTCCTATTTTTAATGAATTGTTTTACCTCCAGGAATAATGCGTTGACACTCTAAGCATCTGGCACAGGACCATGTGGTGTGACTGACAAACCGTGTGGGATCCTTTTCCACTTGGGACGTTCCTCTGATCCCCTCCCTTCCCCCACCCCGTCCCCTCCTGACTCCTGCTGCACCCAGCCTTCGCCCCTCAACTCTCTACATTCCTGCACACACACACCCACTCCCCGCAGCAGCCCAGAGGAGCCTGCCATGACATCACACCACATCCCACCACAAAGTAGCCCTTTTATTACAAGGAAAGCTGTGTTTGTGTGTGTGACAGCAGCAGTCCGCTTAAGTGCTTCTGGGAAGGTACTAAAAATTAATAGTGCTTAAGTTATGGGTTGTAGGTATGTGGTTGGAGTGTATGTTTGTGTTGTAGGTTGGCTGTGTTTGTCATCTGTTCTGCAAATGTAAAGAATGTTAACTGGTCTTACTACCCGTTTGTGCTCTGGTTGGTTTGGAGTATGTGCTGCAACTGAGCAAGTAATTTTTTCACATTTACTGCTAATTTGTTTGTGTAAGCCAGTAATTGTGAGATTGGTTATGTTCTGCAACTTCATTGATTTTTTTTTTTTTTCACTAATCACTTCAGACAAACTTTACTTTAAATCAGCTCCAGTTTGCTGAATCTAAATGTCATCAGGTTATTTATCAGTTATCAGCACTGAATTTGATTAATTCTCTGTTGATCATGTTAGATAAACCCCCTTAGGAATAGTTGGTAAACATAGCAACACTCTTCCAAAGATATTACTTAACAGATTGATCTTATAACAGAACCTTTAAATAGTTGAATTATTGAACTGCTTAATCCGTGCTGCTGTCCTGCTCTGTCTGATCTCCTGCTGTTGCCCCGCTGCATTTGCAATCAAGAATAGTTTTAACCCTTAACCTGTGTAGATGGCATAATTCAGAGTGGACACATTAGTAGAGTGTGAGAGGATACAACCTATAAGAAAGGATATGTGTAGGATAAAAAATGTAATCATCTTTTCCCAGGATGTTTCGGTGCTTTAGGATTACATCCCGTGCGGTAAGCTGCTGCTGCTGCTGCCTCTGTGGAGTTTACATCTTCTCCTTTTTCTCCATCACTGGACACTTCCCATGCACTCCCATTTTGCAGTCATTTCATTACCCTGGCAAATTGTAATATTTCTGCTGATACCAAATTGATGCGATGACGCAGGAAATGGTATGGCTGCATCTGTTCTTGCAGATAGACAGGTGCTGTTTCTGTGTTGTTGCAAAGTTTCCTGTTTTATTTCTGTTGATATCAAATCAGAGTTGCTGCCTGATGTTCTCTGATCTGTAGAGGCAGAGTAGAGCTGACTGATAAATAACATTTTAATCGGCATTGTGATGAGAGTATGGGCAATAAACTAATTGCCAAAAACTGCTTGAAAAGCGATGCTTAAGAAAGTGGAAAAGAAGTACAGAAATGAATAAATAACTGAAAATTATTCTCTTACTTGGCTGTGTGCAGTTTGTTCACTGAAGGTGCATTTAAAGTTATTTAATTTCTGTTACTGTTTGGGGTCTATGTTAGCAGTATGCCTATTAAAACAGAAGGACATAGAACCGGTATCAGTATTTGTTTAATGATGCAGAGTTTCCTAATATGCAGGCCTAATTCAGAGTATTCCACAGGTGGCAGAGAGTTTTTCCACCTTAATATTCTCATTTATATGTACCTCAAAGCCTCTGATAATAAGTGATGAAACTCTACTGACAAGCAAAGACACACACCAGAATAACTGGCCCACTTTACAGTATGTATCTCCCTTTAATATGTCCACACCCACCCCAAACACACTTACACCTTTTGTGTTTCCCTCGTTTCCCTCCATCCCTTCCCAAGGGATACAATTTTTTCCTCCTGCCACCTCTTTCTCTTTCCATTCTTTCCTTTCTGACGGGATAAGGACTGGTGTGTGTCTTTGTGTGATGGAATTGCATGGTGGGACCCCTGGCTCTGGAGTGGCCATTGTGTGTATGTGTGTGTGGAGTGTGGGACAATGGTGGGAGTGGGGCAGGCCCTGGGGCTGATTGTGTGTGGACTTGTGGGGCCAGGGACCTCTCATTGTGCTCATAATGGTACAGAGTAGCTCATAGTTTGGTGGTGCTTTTGACAAGTGAAGAGACCGCACTCCTGCATGCGTGTGAAACGCAGACGTGTGAAAGAAAGCCCACTTTTCATTAGTCATTCATTTACGTAGTTTAATCATGATTGTTTTTCTTTTTTTTCTTCGTGCTCCCCACTGATTCCGTCGATTGATTGGCATTGCTGTGGATTTGCTCCAGCATTTATTTGAGATGCATACAGTCCCTCCTCATGATGTGACAGGGCAGTAGACAAAAGGGTAGTATGTGAGTAAAGAATTGAGAGGGAACATTTCACCTTTTCCCTGTGTGGGTTTATGTGTGCTGTTGCGAGCATATGCTTTTCAATCTCAACAACCACTGTGATGATAAGCGCAGCGATTAGCCTTATCTGTGAAAACTCCCATGCAGTGCTGACCACAGCAAAACCGCTGCCTGCCTTTATCCCAATACAGTTTTACCGCCGGGTTTATGGGACAGTGCCCTGCTGTGATCAGGCTCTGCCAACATACTTATAGCCTGAAACAGATGACGTCCCACAACAAACCTGGTTATCTCTGTTATATGTTAAGCATGGACTGATTGCTGGTGTGAACATATGGTATATATTGCTAAAGCTTTAAGCAAAACATCTTTTACTAACAAGATTGTAGGCTAAAATCTTAAGCAGGCTTGGCAACAATTGTGAGAATTTTTTAAGCCACAGTTTATATTTATAAGTAGAGAAGATAAAGTTTAAGGAAGGCAAAACGAATTGTGTGGTGGAGGCAGTCTGACCCACTTTTTATTGTCGCAAGAGTTCTTCATACAACTTTTGATATGGTCATCTGCAGTGCTAAGTTGACAAATGACTTCTGGTGGAAGGGCCTCCAGTTGTGGAAATGTCTGTATTTAGCCAGGAATGTGACCAAAGTGAACAATGTGCTCAGCCAGTCGACACTAATGGACCTCCCCGCCATTAGTCCTGTGCCGCCCTTGACCAGGGAGACTGGAAAGACCACAGCCAACAAGGCAGCATTACCCTTGACGGCCTGCGTGCCTCTGACCGCCTCTGACCGCTGTCCAGCGCTGATGTTTGTCCCGTTTGCACCCTGCCCCACAGACCCCCATGTTAACCTCAGATGTAGCCATCAAGTCCTATGGATTATCTATCGGCTGTTCTGACTTGGCCGTTTGATCAGCTGCCTTGTTGTGATGTTCAACGCTAAAGAGGACCATTTAAAATTCACTTTTTACACTGATGACACGGCAGCAGAACTAAATGTGTCCTGAGGCTGTGTGTGTACATCTGTTGTGTGTATTGAGCCTAGTTTTACTGTGATGCCATTGGTTGTAGCCTCATCATGACCCCGTATTGACTGTATTGGTTATTGGCCAGCAAGGCTAATGGGATGGGCCTGTATTTTTCAAAGGACAAACCTTTCACAGATAACTGTACTACTTTTGAGAAATGTGTGGAAGTAGAAATGCACAAAACATACACACTCACACAAACACACTGCTGCTTTTTATTGGAATTCTTGGACCTCCCACATTCCTGCTTAGAAGGTTAATAGTTGCCGGCTGTGCTGCATTACACATGAGGGGGAAACACAACAGTTCCTATCTTAGTAAGCCTTTTCTGAACAAACTCAGAGTGATTTATAAAAGCATGCATGCATTAATACATTGGCATTTTGATAAAGCTACTATATGTAACATTTCTGCATTTAATATGTGAACATGATTGGGCCTCTGTTATATAGTTTGACGCGTGTACATCACACAATGTTCAAATACAAAACAATTCAATATGGTTTCTGTCATTTTGTTGCCTGTCAGTGGCATTATTTCCCCTTCAGATCTAGCATTACTTGAAGAACTTTTTTTATTAGAATGAAATAACACGTCAATACGTTACCTTTTTTATATATAAAATAATTCTGTGCCTGAATCACTTCAGATTTTCAGCAGATCATTATCAAACTTTTGTTTATTTTGACTCAAAGTCCCCTTGTGTCCGAACATCCATACTGTGAATGTAACACCTCATAAGTTATATATACATAAAACTGGCTGACGAATTTTTTATAACAATGTGCATTATTTTAAGAAATAAGAAACTGCATTGAGTATTAGCCACTGAAAATGTACTCAGCCATACACATACACGTACACACACCAAGGGTTTCGTTTCAAATGGGTATTAAAATACATTTTGAGAATGCAGTAGGGTGTGTAAGTGTGCAAGGATTGACCTGCACTGTTCAGCAGCTGTTTGTGTATTTGCGCATGCATGTGTATTGTAATGTAATATGGGGAGTTTACAGGCCTACATTGTTGTAGAGGTGAGTCAGTGTGAGGCGCAGAATGGCATGTTTTTGTAAAAGAGTATCAAGTGAGTATATGAAGAGGAATAGGGATTATTGGGCAAGCAGTTTTGTTATGCATCAGTGCGTGTGTTAATGTATACATCTTTGCTTGTTGGGTGTACTTTGCGCATAGCAGCTTCTTGGTGACAGTGGTGGCACTGAAACTGATCTGATGACTTGAATGTGCGTGCATACACACTAGACACACACATGTGATGGTCAGGTAACTCTATTCCCCTGATCCTTTCAGACGAGAGGTTTTATTTTGGATCCTCACAACACAATGACCTGTCCTTTAGGTTAGAGCCTAGAGTGTCACTTCTCTGGTTGTTAAGAGTATAATCACGGTGTAAGCTGTCAACGCCATGACGGCACTTTGTCAGTCAGTCACTAAGCTAACTCTTCCCATAACTCTTTACCCAACAGTGGACCGATGCACCACCCCTGAATGCATCACAGCTGCGTAGCCAGGCTTATAGCACATACACGCACGCACATAGACATTTCTTGTAATCCTTTAGTGATGGCGCTGCACCCAGTGGTGGCTTTTTTTTCCCAGTGGCAGAGCTCTACGAGACTGGCGTTGTAATGTATACTCCTAATCTACTTAGATTAACCCCAATAATACTGGTCATGCAGAGGGCATCTTTGCAGTAAGCGATCAGTGCACAGTTAGGTTGTTAATGTAGCTCCATTCAGATCAATAGTGCTGGATCTTCTGGTTAGTGAAAATTAAAATTGACTGGCAAGGTCTTTGTATCTCTGTATGTCATGTAAGGTTTCGGTTCATTTGAGCACAACACCAGGCAGTGTACTGAGTGGGGATGTATGGTTAGTTCTAATAGTTTCATTCCCATTATTATTATGTAGAATAAATGAAAAAATATTGAAGAATCAAAATACATCATTGCATTTTCTCCTGCTATAACTCTTGCGTGTGTAAGAGTTGAGGTTACCAGTATGCTAGGTTTTTCCTGTGTAAAAAAAAAAAAAAAAAAAAAAAGGAAGATAAAAGTGGTATGTGTGTGTGATAGAGACTTGCTGTGTCGCTGTCCCAGGCCACTGACTCTGTGAGGCAGTGGAGTGGAGCTCCTAACCCCTCTCTAACCCCTTAAGTCCAGTGCAGTCAGCAGACACTCCCTGCAGAAAGGCAGCAGTGTTTGAATAGTTCCTCTGGCTATTTTTATCTGGGAATCTGCTGCTGTGCCGGACCCAGGGAGCGGGGGTGGAGGGCAAATATCTAATCTAATTTCGGACGATGGGAAGTCACCAAAAGGACTTCTGTGCCACTTACATAGTGTCGATATTTTGTGTGTGTGTTTTTGTGCGGTTGTCTGTCGGGTATTGAAATGCTGTCTGGCGCCAAATTAAACTTTCTCTCTTGTCACCCTCCTCCCATCCCCTCCCTCTCCCTCCCCCTCCCCCTATTCCTCGCTTCTCTCTGTTTCTCTGTCTCTTTCGCTCCACCCCATGTAAGGAATGCAAGATCACGTTTGGAGCGTTCTTTTCAACCAGTCTTTCCTCTTCCTCCGGCTGTCCGTATGCTACTCTCCTGTGGTCTCTCACTCCTTCCATGTTCAGACCTGTTCTCTTTTCTACGTCACTGCTCAGTTTGAACTTTGAGCCGACTCATCACAGGCTGGGAGGGCGAGAAAGTTATGTGCATACACAATCCATGACAAATCTAGGTGAAGAAAAAAAAAAGTCTGCCTGTGTACAGATACTACAGTCAGTACTGCTAAACCTATAGTGTTCATAATGTGACTTAATAATATAGAAGGGAGGTTGAAGTTCATCTTTTTTGAACCCCATAGGCAGTACATTTTTATTATTTTAATGAAACAGCCCAAATGGTTGCTAAACTAACCCTTCTGAAACAAATGCTGCTGTTTGCCTAACCCTCCGACTTTTGAGCCAGATGGAGCCATGTGTGTATGTGTGTTTGTGTACTTTCATTTTCAACAGACTTGTGTGTTTGTGCACCTACGCGACGTCCCTATAGAGGAATGAAACCTTTTTAAGCATCGATTGACCCTCCCATCCCACCATCCTCTCCTCCCTCTCACTATCATTTCTGTGTCACCAATCCATGGACTAATACCCCAGTGGCAGCTCCTCTTCCATTAGCCTCCTCCTCTTTCCTCCTCTGTCCTGCTTCATGTCACCCAACACTTTCCCTCCGTCTTTCATTGGACGCCCTGATTTACCAGCCGACATGACTTGATGAACAGATGTAACATGGTGGTCTGCTAACATGACTCAAATAGTATAGAAACGTGCCAGTCACTGTCTTTACAGTTCAAGCTCTGTGGGAGTACCCTTGAACAGTGCAGACATGAGCTGAAAGTCAGACACCACAAACTGGGATATAATGCGAGTTGGCCTGAGTACATGTCGGAGTTTCAACATATGTCATACACCATTAAAACACATCCAGCTGTGTGTGGCAGAACCCAGTGTGGTGGATTGCACTTGCAGCAGGACAAACATCTGACTATTTTTGCCCATCGGCCATCAACCTCTTAAATGTTCATAAGATTTCCTTCCTCCAGGACACTGGCTTTTTCTTGGCTTTCCAGGTGTGTGTAAGTTTATGTGTGTGTGTGTGTGTGTGTGTGTGTGTGTGTGTGTGTGTGTCTGTCTCCCGGCCAGTGTATCTCCGTGTGTGTGCGGCCTGAGAGAAACTGAATAATGCATTGGATCATTGGAAAGGTATTTATAGGAAAGCAGAATGATTAAAGTTTAATGATAAAGCTGGCCATCAGTGATGCACATCATATAGCATATCCTCCTCCACACACACGCACACACACACGCACACACACACGCACACACACACACACACACACACACACACACACACACACACAC
>JAPQRQ010000884.1:0-16370 GCA_037367365.1 Apogon talboti
TGTACATTTAGTTGTACCAGGCATTAAAATGAACAAGAAATTGAAGAAAACAAGGGTGGTCTAATAATTTTTTCCACGACTTTATAAAAAGTGGACATCACCCCATTGGTTTGTTCACTTTTGACACAGGGTAGATGTGGCTGTCACCATCTTTGTTATTTGAAAATGTGCCAATATTTGGTCAATCCAGTGATCACTTATTTAGACTGCATATATGTGTGGATTGATAATGTTCATTTTGTCATTTTCTTATATTAGGTTAGCAATTCTTTTTGCGACAAAGTTAGTAAGGATGAGTTTTTTACCTTGCTGACATGTTTTGACTATGTCTGCAGTCGTCCAAAGAAAAATTTTTAACATCGGAGACCAACAAGCACAAGAGCTGGATAAAAGAGGCCATTGAGATCAGGAAGCGGGCCAACGATTCCATGAACCAGGACGAGGGGGCCTACACTCTCTCGCACACCTGGGACTCCATCCTCCAGAGACCATCGAACGGCGGGAGGCGTGGCAGGCCTGACAGATTCTGACAGATCTGTCAGGCCAGTCACTTGATAAAAAGTGATCATACGTCAGATTACTCTGAGGAAAGACTGCAGATGTAGTCGAAGCATGTCAGAAAAGCAAAAAACTCACCCTTACTAACTTTGTCACAAAAAAGAATTGCTAATGCATATATCTGTATTTCTACTGTAAATCTGCCCATTTCTACATGGGGGCTATGAAGACTAACTTGCTTTTGGATCCAGACTCAGGTGGACATTCATAGAACTGTGGGTTTTCCTTCAGCTCCAGAAGTTGCTGCTTTGTTTAAAATAAATAAACTATACATCAAGTTTAATCCCTTTCCAAGTGACCAGTATAATGCTGCTGTTCTTGACTGTAAAAATGTATGTATATAACATTGTACTAAGCTAAATTAAGTAGCTACACCTAGAAACTAGATGGAGTTAACGGTATATTCTGCATCATTCCACTGCTCTTCAGAGGGCTTTGGACGAACATATTTAGTCCATAGAGGCAGAAACACAGAAACAGTGCTTTCCACACTACTTCCAGCTTCCTAAAACTGCTGAGCTGAGAATAATCTAAGCTAGCATTATCAGCTTGTGTCAGAGGCAGAGAGAAACAATACAAGACTAATGGGCAGGTAGCAGAAGAAGTGTGTGGGTGTGGATGTGTGTCTTTGTATACAGGTATCCAGTGGTTGTTTACCTTAATGCTAACTCAGGCTAATGTATTCAGTGTATCTTGAAATAATGCATCTTCAGAGGGGTTTGAGGTAAAGCTTCTGCAGAGTCAGGCCAAGGTGGTAGTTTAGTGGGAGTCATAAAGAGAAATCACCATTCAGGGGATGACGTGCACACAGTAAACCTTAAAAAATAAAAAAAAAATAAATAAAAAGGAAAAAACCCTACAAGGAAAAAACTCTAAAAGGAAAAAAAAACCCTATGAGGGAAAAACACTAAAAGGGAAAAAAAAAGAAACTAAGAGGAAAAAACCCTAACCGTAGCCACATTTTGAAATGATTCTTAAAAAACTGGAAGAGGTGTTTTCATCCTATACACTGTTTAAAGCAATTCCTTCCCCATAGTTCCATTAAGGATCAGCTCAAAAATAGAGCAAAACTGTCACGCCCACTCTTTCATCCCTGCTTCTACACTCCATTCTACTCACCTGGCCCCTCATTAGTCTCTCACACCTGTTCTTCATCACTGCTCACTATATATGTTTCACTGTCACCTGCACTCCTTGTCGGTTCTTTCTCCATGCCTCCTCCTGAACTCGTCTTTGGAACCTCTCGCCAGTTTCCAGTCGGCCAGGTATCACTCCATAGACTCTGCTGTAGCTGTTTATTATTTCTTGTCTGCGTGTTATCTTACAGCTCCTTTGGTTAGAGGATACCCTCTAAAACTCAATAAAGAGTTAACTTGTCTTCACCTCTGAGTCTGCTAGTGGGTCCTTCATCCGCGTGACAAAAACATCTTTTAAGAAATGGAAGACACATTATCCTGTCTGCTAGAAATAATGTTGATAGCTCGATTATGTTCATTTTGCCATTTTCTGATACAAAGTTAGCAATTTTTTTTTCTTTTTTCCAGCAAAGTTAGTAAGGTTGTGTGGTTTTACTTTGCTGACATGTTTCAACTGCAATCTTCCTCAGAACGTCATCTGACGTGTGCTCGCATGTCTTTTTGTCAGGTGACAGATTCTGACAGAACTGTCAGGACGGCCATGCCTCCCACCATCTAGTGGTCTCTGGAGGATGGAGTCTCAGGTGTGCGAGAGGGTGTATGCCCCCTCGTCCCGGTTGATGGAGTCGTTGGCCAGCTTCCTGATTTCAATGGCCTCTTTTATCCATCTCTTGTTTGTTTGTCTCCAATGTTAGGATTGTCCCCCTTGTCCCAGTCCATAACGGCGGATTTTTTTTTTGTTTTGTTTTCTTGATCGGCTTTTTCTTTTTGTGTTCTTGTGAGTTGTCCTGCTGTCTCTTTTTCACATTCTATTTGGTGTTCCTTTTTTCTTGTGTTGAATGCTCTTCCTGTTTCCCCTATATACTGTATGTTTTCCTGCATGATCTACATGCGCCCCATAGTAGACAGCATCGACTCCAGTGTATTGGTTCTACCTGTCCATTTAACACAGGTGATTCCACTAATTATCCCATCTACCTGGATGAGGGGTTGTGCTCATCAAAATGGGCTGGTTCAGTGAATGGTTGGAACCAATACATGGCAGGACTTTTACTCTATGAAGCTGGGATTACCCAACACTGTAAATGCATATGTGTGGTCATTAGAACTTTACTAAACCATGTATGTAGGACTATGCCTTTTGTACAGTACTGTATATGTATGCAATGTAAAGAATCTCAAGTAATGTGAAAACAAATTGTACTCGGTAACAGTAGAATCTAAATCCAATGTATATAGAAACTCTTTTATATATACAGAAGCATCTAAAGTGTAGGTGTAGTATTAGTGTTGTGTGTTTGGATGCACAGGTGGAAATACACAGGGAGGTGGAAATAATCCTCATAGAGCCTTGTGTGATTAATAGTATCCAGTCTAAATTGGTAGACGTGCCTTTTCTTTAACTCTATTATTAGCTGGCTGTTGGCAGGTTAGTTGCTAGTGAAATTTGGAAAGAGTGAAAACACTACCCTCTACTGTCTGTTCAACACTGAGACATATAGTATCTGTCTATAGCAGGGGTAGGCAAGTCCAGTCCTAGAGAACCACTGTCCTGCATGTTTTAGATATTTCCCTCTTCCAGCACACCTGGTCGCCATTACATCGTTATCAGGCTTCTGCTGAGCTGGGTGATGAGCTGATCATTAATTGATCGGCCCTCGAGGACCTGAGTTCGACACCCCTGTTGTATTGGAACTGATCATAACTAGCACTGCTACCTTTTACAGCTTCACCCGCAATGAGGGGTTCAACTCCTCTAGATGTGGCTGCCTCCTCTGTGATGGACAACAACGGCCTGGCTCTGGCTCTGGAAGAACCGGATCTGGACAAAGTGAGACCTATGTGCAATTTCTGAAGTTAGACATATCGAATTAGGCTGAATAGATAAAGGGTTTACCTGTTTATGGTGTTGCGTGTATGCTGTACCTGTAGGTGGTCACCTACTTGGCAGGCTGTGGCCTCCAGAGTTGTCCAATGCTTCTGGCTAAAGGTTATCCTGACATCGGCTGGAACCCCATCGAGGGAGAGCGCTACCTCTCCTTCTTGCGTTTCGCTGTCTTTGTCAACGGTACGTGGAGTTTTGTTAAATTTTGTCAAGATTTTGCTTTTTTTCTCTCTAAATATAAAATTTAAGGGATTTCATTTGTCTTACTTAAAGTTTTAGCCTCAGGCTTGGTGTCCATATGATGTGTATACGCAGGGGTCTTTGGAAGCGACCACTTCAGTGTCACAAACCATGCAAATCCTAAAAATATAACACTGAGCAAACATGGATCAATATTCTATTTACAGTAGATTTCTTGAAAGATTGATGGGGAAAGGTGAAAGCTGTCTTGTAAATTTTGGTAATACTTTTAATGGTGACAGTATTAGAATTTTTTTTACATTGATATACAAATAAAAAATACTTTTACTTTTTGGGAGGTAGTAAAGTTTCAGTTTAAATTGACCCTGTCTGTCTGTTTCTCTTCTCTCATATCGTCACCTTCTTATAATAATGGCCTACGTCATAATTCTCAAATTTTTTCAAAAAAGTATATGATATTTTTTTTGTTTTTAGAAAAACCTGAAAATTATGACTTAAGCCATTATTTTAAGAATTATTATTATGTGTATGGCTGGACTGACTAGAATTTATTCTTTTTTGCCAAAAACAAAAGAAAAAACTAATACAAATAACAAATATGTTTATGTAGTTCCTTGTGAAGCTAACTTTTTTTATGATGATGGATTAATATTTTTTGTATTCCCCTGTGTACATTATATGCCTTATTTAACTCCTGCCAGTAGTGATGAATGTTCATGTGTGTGTATATACGTTTATGCATTTCCATCTGTGGGATTGTTTTGTGTTCTAGGTGAGAGTGTGGAGGAGAACTCCAGTGTTGTGGTGAAGCTGCTCATCCGACGTCCAGAGTGTTTCGGACCTGCCCTGAGGGGAGAGGGAGGGAACGGCCTGCTGGCTGCTATGAAAGAAGCCATCAAGATCTCGGAGACGCCTGCTTTGGACCTGCCGGGCTCCGTCCATGGAGTCAGCTCTGACGCGTAAGACATAAAGATCAAGTGTAGCTTTTCAAATCAATATTCCTGACTTAACCTGAAGATTATGCTCTAATTCGATCTGTTTCCCCATGATTTGCGTCTTTGAAAATATTAATTACAATAAAATATGTTATTTTAAATCATTATTAATGCTCTGTTCTGCGTTTTTTTTTTTTTTCCTTATTCTGGCAGGTCTGCTGATGGTGATGATGAGGAGGAGGTGGTACACATGGGCAACGCTATCATGTCCTTCTACTCTGCACTGATTGACCTGCTGGGACGCTGTGCACCAGAGATGCATGTATGATTAATAGAAACTATAGAATTGTGTTTTTTTTACTCTGTAGATGATTCTCCTCTTAATTTTGACATTCTTTACTCTTCTCCAGCTCATCAACAAAGGGAAGGGTGAAGCCCTACGTATTCGTGCCATTCTGCGCTCTCTAGTCCCTACGGAGGACCTTGTGGGAATTATCAGTATACCACTCAAAATGCCTATCACCAACAAAGGTGTGGGATATGATGTTAGCAGCACAATATACACCACAACTTTACACAAACATTGGAGGACACATTTTATTAATTTGCACGCTACAGCAAGATGTCGAGATCATGCGAGAGTACAATGGTTACGCAACTCTGCACATTCAGTGCAAGGCAGAAGGTTATTGATTTCATTTCACTGCTCATGCCTATTTAATCAGCACAATGCTTTACTGCACACTCCTATAGCTCTGAGTAAGCCTGATCATTTCTATAGCGAGCTGTCTTGCTCTATTGATTGATCTGCATAAGCATGGCAAGACTCGCCTCTTAAATTTGCTGCTGTGAGCACTGCCACACAAGCTCTGTCAGCAGGCCAAGAGTGAAACTGGTGAGGCGTAGGTCTGGCACCACAAAACTCACAAACCCACACACTGCCTAATGAATACACATGGCTCTGCTGATCACACAAGACACGCTATTATGTCCTATAGGCTGTTGTCTGTGTATGCTGCACAGCACACACCTGCACAGATCTGTTGGCTCTGTCTAAATATATACCGTCTTTTCTGTCTCAATCACTTTCAGATGGTTCTGTGACAGAGCCTGACATGTCAGCCAGCTTTTGTCCAGACCACAAAGCCCCTATGGTGCTCTTTTTGGACAGAGTCTATGGTATTGAAGACCAGAGCTTCCTCCTCCATCTACTTGAAGTGGGCTTTCTTCCCGACCTGAGGGCTGCTACCTCTCTAGATACGGTAAGTTGGAGGACTCTCAACAGCAAGTACTGAACGGTCGGCCTCTTTACCGTGAACTTCATCAAAGAGTTTCAGGATCAATAATAGTGGGCAGCCTTTTCTACTAATGAGGAGCCTCTCATTAAGCCTTAGTTTCTTTTAAGGTGATTCATGTAGTCGTTCTTTGGTTGCATTTATTAAAATGCATTTACTTGAACAGAAAAAAAACTTGGTTGAATTTTTTACATTCATGTACACATTAAATTAAACCATTCTATTCTGCAGGAGGGTTTGTGCACCACTGAAACAGCGCTGGCCATGAACCGCTACATCGGCTCGGCCTTGCTGCCCCTCCTCACTCGCTGCGCACCACTCTTTGCTGGCACCGAACACTACGCTACCCTCATCGACTCCACTCTGCACACCATCTACCGCCTGTCCAAGGGCAGATCGCTCACCAAAGCCCAGAGAGACGCCATACAGGAGTGTCTTCTGGCTGTCTGCAAGTGAGGAGCATAATGAATTTTCTAATAGTAAAGTTAGAGGTTTCTCAGGTTATACAATCAGACCTGATTAGTGATAATGTGTCAAACACTTGTGGCATCACAGCTAACGCAAAGAACAGGGTAAGATAAGAATAGGGTGTCTGTTCTTTGAATATCTGAGTCAGTGTTGTCACAGTTGGTCAGAATCTGAAGATGCTATAGACAGTGGTAGGACAGGGCAGCAGTCTTACCCCTCTTACCTTATTCTGCAGGCATCTGCGTCCCTCTATGCTGCAGCAGCTCCTGCGAAGACTTGTCTTTGACGTGCCCTTGCTGACTGATTACTGCAAGATGCCTCTCAGGGTGGGGAGACCGTTTTTTTTTTTGACTTTTCACACTTTTTTCAAAATCCATTTTCTATCTTTTATATTACCCTTTTTTCATCTTCCCTGTGCTACACCTGCATGCACTGTCCTCTTTTTTCTTTTCTTTTCTTTTCTTTTCTTTTTCTTTCTTCTCCTTTCCTTTCTTTCCTTTCCTTCCTTTCCTTTCCTCTCTTTCCTTTCCTTTCTCAGGTGTTAACACCTCTGTCTATTTCCCTGTCAGCTTTGTGGGGAGGCACCCGCAACTTATCTCCCCCACCTCCAGTGAAGTATAGCTCTAATGCATTGTCACTGGTGTTCATCTTCTCCTCTCTGACACACACACAGACACACGTTTCACACACCTGTACTGTTAATCATCTGGCACAGAAGAAGTGGGAGTGTGAAAAACAAGGGGATGAAGTATTGGACTGTGTGATTACAGGCCTGTTGGCTGCACTGCTCTGTTCAATCCATCTGGTCACAGGAGAGAAATACTGGAGATGTAATAGATTGTGACTGGCCGGTGAAATGGTGGACACAGTTGTTCTTTACTCTGGTGTACACATTTGTATTTCATTTGCACTGAATGTGGTGGGACTGATTTCCTTTGAGGTTCTATATGATAAACATACATGGCCAGATGAGAGTGTCTAATATGTTTACTATCTGCATGCTTGCTTACAGTAATACAGATCAGATTTTTTTCTTATGCTCAAGTAGCTTCATACCATAAATGACAAACACACAAATGTTATTACCTATTATTGTTACCCATCATTTAAAGTATAGGATATGTAGGATAAAGAAAATATTGGCAGCTTATTTATTTATAAATATGTTACATACTATTTGGTTTTTCTATTACATCTACATTTGGATATACTGTGTCATTTTCTGTGTCTTGACCTTGAGCTCTGCATGTCCTCCAGCTGTTAACCAACCACTATGAGCAGAACTGGAAGTACTACTGCCTCCCGTCAGGCTGGGGCAGCTACGGCACAGCTTCTGAAGATGAACTTCTGCTCACCAAGAAGATCTTCTGGGGTGTGTTTGATTCGCTATCCCAGAGGGTAAGAATAAGATGTTCCCCATATAATTTTATATAACAGAATATATGCATGTAGGTGTGATTTACTGGGCTCTATTAGGAGAAATAGAATATCATACTCATTATTATGCTTTTATTATCGTATGGTCACTTGTAAATGAAAACTGCAGTGTTTCACACATGAGGTGATCTGTAGAGTAGCCCAGAACAAACTTTTGTCCTTCTTTTTTTGTTTAATGGCAGGTGGCAACTAGTGTTAACTTGTATTATTGTCACCTACTATTTCTACAAAAAGCCCAGCATGGTCAAGCCAATTTATGTATTTATTTTGCTATTTTTTACATTTTTAGTGGCCACTGTAGGGGACGGTGAGACCAGAGGCATTTCATTGGTACCACTACATCATGCACACTTGACCTTTATGCTTTATTAATATTTCATTAATGCCTCTTTACAATAGTAATTTACATGTCTGCCAAAAGACTGACATGCACTACATGCACGTAGTAGTTCAAATGTGTATTACACTGACTGCTTTTCTTATAAACATGATTTACCCTTATCTAATCCATTACGGTCCTGATAAACATGTACTGTATGTCTGTGGGGATTTATTGACATAAAATATCCAAATGTCTGTTAGTGATGCAGATGGTCGTACACAGCACATCTCTTTAAATGCGCACTCATGAAAGGGGGTCTTGTACAGGGCCTGTCTGGAAACATCGATATCTGGATAGCCAGCATTGATCCAAAGCCTCTACTATGCCTGTTCTTCAGCTTTTAGCATAATTCTTCATTAATGTCCCTGCACTTCTACACCTACATTGAAGTGGCTCTTTATAGGTCTATTTAAGTAGCAACTTAAATTAACCACTAAGGAAATTGTTAGCTGTTAAATAAGAAAACTCTTTACAAAAATGTAAGAATTTCAAAGTTACCTAAAGACGTAAAATATGCATTGAATATTATGTTATGTCAAATGTCCTACCCACATGATATTAAATAATTCACAAAATTATAAAACATAAATCACAGCTATAGTTCTGTTTCTCTCTCCGTCCAGAAATATGACCCGGAGCTGTTCAAGATGGCCATGCCTTGCCTCAGTGCCATCGCTGGAGCTTTGCCACCGGACTACGTTGATGCTTCCATTAGTACCACTGTGGAAAAGCCTGTTTCTATAGATGCTCAGGGCAACTTTGACCCTAAACCCATCAATACTGCTAAGTAAGCCATACTGCAGCCATACGTCAATGCGAAATACAGTAAAAGCCTGAGTCTTCATATCACACTATGCTCTGAACATGACTGGCTTTTACAATGTTGTTTTTTTTTTTTTTCAGCATTGCTCTTCCAGAGAAGCTGGAACACTTTGTCAACAAATATGCAGAACATTCCCATGAGAAGTGGTCTGCAGAGAAGGTAAGACTGCAGTATCTGACCTGGAACAGTTACAGGTGTCATAAGAAAGTAACAGATACTGTAAAGAAGCTGCACACGCATCAAAAAGCGTTGTAGCGACAGAAAACCTAATGATATCAATTCACATCAATATGCTGATACTAGTGTTTTTTCTAGGATCACGGCATTGTTCACTTTGGCGTGCGTCCTTTTGGTTATTATTGAAGGGGATACTCGGGGCATGTTGACAATAATTATGCTCGTCTCTCTGTGGAAGGTCCCTGCTCTCTTTTGTGCCAAGTGCTTAGCCTGCATTGTTGCATCTGTCAAAAAATTTAACAAGTGCTGAGAACAGCAAGAACTGAATGTGCTGTGACTCTTTAATGTGTTATACGTTCTTAATACCTCCTCCGGTCTTTCAAATAATAAATCCTCTCTTGAGGAGATTCTGAAGACAAGGTTGTTTTTATCTTGATGTTGTACGACCCTCTGTGCTCCTGTTTCAGGTGCTGCTTGGGTGGAAATATGGAGACTGTGTGGATGAGAAAGCCAAGATTCACCCTCAGCTCAGGACCTACAAAGCTCTAACAGAGAAGGTACAGAATGTCAGATTCTTTACATATCCTCCTGAGACTCAGAAAAGTAAAGGCGCTGCAATATCAGCATTTGCATAAAATAATTCCCCTGTGTGAAAACAGAAACAGCATACCATAATATTTATATTTTTTTTGGGAACATCTTTTTCTTTTTTTTTTTTTTATCTATGTTAGGAAGGTATTTTGCAGTGGACAGTGGAACTTGGTACCAGCTGGATAACTCTTCCATTGTATTTACCATTTTACTGACAGAGAGGAAGGAAATGTTTTCATAAATGAAGAGAAATAATTTACATTTCAGTCGTTTTCCTGTTTTGACTTTGGCTGAGCCTTTCTTAGGTTTGGCACATTGTAGTTTTCATGCCATACTTTTTCAGTCTTATAATGAATGATGCTCCATGATGCAATTTCTCTGTGATACACATCATACTTCACGCATTTCACAAATAAGAGCCTTTTATTTCCGAAGAAAAATAGAAGGACAATAGAAAATTGTACTGCATGTCAAGTTGTAGCTGAAACACTTCTGATTTAAAAATGACCAGATTTATACCTTTAAAAACACAATATCTGGATCAGTTTAATACCAAATATTTGTTGTGCCCATGGAAGATAGTGGTTATCTCAGCTGCTATTTTGGAAAAGGGCTGTTTCATTGGATCAACCCCACACAGTCAGATATCACTGGAAAACCCAAGATTAGACGGTTTTGTTTTTGTCCCCTTTAAGAGACTAAAACACATTGGTGGGTCTCAGGAGTTCATACATATATATTCTCTAAATCAACTTATTTAATGTAAAATGAAGAGATAAACACCTGAACCTCTAATGTTTGTGTTCATTTCCCCTTTACTGCTTCTCTCCTTCAGGAAAAGGAGATTTACAGATGGCCAATTAGAGAATCCCTGAAGAGTATGCTGGCTATGGGCTGGAGTATCGACAGGACAAAGGATGGAGAGAGTATGTCCCAGCAGAGGGAGACGGAGAAAATGCGGAAGATCTCTCAGGTCTCCCAGGTACAATACAAAGAATATGATAAATGCTGGCATTATTAAACACTTTACATCTCTCAAAAATGTCAAAGAGAAAATGTCTCATATTGCAGCAGCCACATGTATTGTGAAAAGGTTAAGAATGTGAAAAATGATTAAAAAGGATGTGATGAAAGGTTCCCTGCTGGCTCAGCTGGTGGAACACATACCCCCCTGGCTCAGGCGTTACTGCAACAACGTATAATCATTTCCTGGGTCTGCTGTATGACATTCCCTTTTCTCTCTGTAATAATATTAAAAGCAAACACCCAAAAAAAAAGATGTTAAAACAAAAAGATGTGAAATCAAAAGGTGAATTAATCTTTTCTAATTTCAAAAACCTATTTGTGGTGATGTAACATTATTTTGACCTTCCGTTAAATAAACAGTTTTATATTAGTCCTTAGAAATAGACATCTATGCTTAGAGCTGCTGCCAGTTTAGAGTATAATACAGTTTACATGCACTTACATAGCATACTGTGCATGGCAGATCAGTTATTTCTGGTTCATAAAGATTATTTTGCAGTTAATCCACTTGTACGAAGTGACAATTCCTAGAAAGATACAATTATCCTCCACTATTCAAATAGCAACATGAATTTTCTCTCATAAAAGCGTTTATTTATGACCAATAATACTCCATGCCTGACCATATGTATGCATCATTTCATCATTTCCAGGCAAACGGTTTCAATCCGAGTCCGATTGACACAAGCAACGTGGTTCTCTCCAGAGAATTGCAGGTGGGTGACCCACATTTGTTTTGTTGTCCCTTCGTCCTTTGAAATCAAGCGATCACTCACTCTGAATACGAGATGAAAAGCAGCACTTCCAGAATGCTAATGAACGGTGTGGGCGGAACATGCTCCTCTCTGATATGTTGGGTTTGTCTTTCCTGTCTTTGGTCCAAGGGGATGGTGGAGTTGGTGGCGGAAAATTACCATAACATCTGGGCCAAGAAGAAGAAGAGTGACCTTGGAAGCAGAGGTGATTTACTAATAAAGTCAATTATGGACCCATACTGTACTATTTGTTTGAAGACACCTACAAAAAAAAGATTAACTGAACACTGGCTTTTGTGGGGGTTCAGGTGGGGGGACACACCCGCTGTTGGTGCCCTACGACACACTGACAGCCAAGGAGAAGGCTCGGGATCGAGAGAAGGCCCAGGACCTGTTTCGCTTCCTGCAGATCAATGGCTACAGCATCACAAGGTGAACACTGAGGAAGTTGACCATTCTATATTTGATCATATGGATGCTTTGAAGAAACATTGCAGCCTTTCTAACTGTGTATTGGTATACAAAGGATCACAGCCATCGCACAAAATGTTGTACAGGATTGAAGTAAATTGCATCTCATTAGACATTTTACTATAAAATGTGGAATTATAAAAAGAATAACCAATGAAATATCAATCTATTGATAACTAATTACTTTTAACACATCCTGATTATGAAATAAATATTGGAATGTAACAAAAATAAGAGAAATAAATGGCTTAAATATCCTGTTAAAGCAACAGTACTGGTTTCAACCTGGCTTTTAAAAGAATAACTCCATATTCCTGTTGCCAGTGTCCATTCCCCAAGTACTTCCTGTTATTCTTTTTTGTTTTTGATAATTAACTTCGTCAACCTGTTTTGCATGGTTTAAACTGATTTAAGCAGCACAAGAGCCAAACAGGTCATGAAAATATTAAATAGAGAGGCTAAACGGAGTAGGTAAAAGCACCAGGAAAAAAAAACCCACTGATAAATAGGCATGAAGGAAGAATACAGATTATTCTTTTACATATCTGAGCAAATCAAAGATTATTAGTATTGCGTGAATCTGCAAATCATTTACCAACTGTTAAAAATAGAAACCAATAGAAACCATTTCTATCTAACAGCTACTATCTTCTTCGTTTGCAGAGGTTTGAAAGATTTAGAGCAGGATTCCTCTTCAATGGAGAAGAGGTTTGCTTATAAATTCCTCAAGAAGCTGCTCAAGTATGTCGACTCAGCTCAGGAGTTCATCACCCACCTGGGTATGACACCATTACAAGTGACACAATGGTAAAACCCATGAGACAGTCGCTAAACATTCTCTTTTCTCTCTTCCATCCAGAGGCCATGGCTGCCAGTGGAAAAACAGACCGCTCACCTCATGAACAAGAAATCAAGTTTTTTGCCAAAGTAAGGATGTGACGTACTGTGAAATGTATGTCTGTCTGTCCAACCTGAGCTTATTCTTATCAATGCCCCCCCTCCCTCCTCAGGTTCTTCTCCCTCTCATCGACCAGTACTTCAAGAACCACTCTCTTTATTTCCTCTCTTCACCAAATAAGAACCTGAGCAGCAGCGGTTACGCCTCCAACAAGGAGAAGGAGATGGTCACCAGGTCTACACTTATAACACTCATGCAGCAACACGCTTTAACCATTTTTTCCATTCTTTTACTTAAAATCTGACAGACTTTATCACTCACTCTTCTGCTCTTCTTTCCTTCTCTGTCTCACACTTCCAGCCTGTTTTGTAAACTGGCAGCTCTTGTCAGACATAGGATTTCACTCTTTGGTAAGATGATTACCAGTGTATGTGTGTTTATGTCAGTATGATCATTTCTCAAGTATATATTTGAAGAGCTTTATTAGCATTCGAAGCTCTAAAATTACTGTGTGACCTTAACCACTCTGAATTGGCCCTGTTCGGCTGAGGTGGTAACCTTGCTTTTGACCCAACAGCTAACTAAGCCCTAAACATGCAGAATTGATTAGCTGGTCTTGTTGAGGTTAATTCAAGAGGCTCATCTCAGGTCAAAGTGTCCTTCACATGGGCTGCAGGGTGTATGCTGGTGTCATAGTGATGGTTTTTGTGTTGCTGGTGTCTTGTAGGGAGCGACTCCACCACCATGGTGAGCTGTCTGCATATCCTGGCACACACCTTGGACACCAGGTGGGCACCACTTTGTCAGCACTCAGAACTCACAAACAGCCTGGCAGCTTTGAGGCTACTCCTTGAAATAAAAACCAGCAAATGGAAAATCAAGTCAATTATAAATGTGAACGTTTTCACTAAAGGCAGTGATGATGCATTTAAATGTTAATGGTTTGAGAAGCCTTTTACAGTTGATTGTAAATCTGTGATTTACAATCTAACCTCTTTAGGATTCTGAAGTGGGCCGTACATGCTGAGGGGTGTTTTCTTTTAGTTTGTGCTCCGGTGTCTTATAGGAGTCACTGACATTAACAGAGCATCCTCTGGCATTTAAATAAGCAAAACAAATTTCATGCAGTACATGTTGCCTAAGGCGTGTAGTGTACTTGAAATAAATTATACTGTTTGTTAATGCAGCTCACACATAATGAGATGATGTATTCTTGTGTCTTATTTGTGCTGAAGAGCTATAGCTGATCTCCACAGACTCTGTCTTTCATTTCTCCTTCAAACACATCACACACATCAAGGCTTAACAATGGGTAATTCATTTAGCGGTGTTACAAACTGAAAACGGACAGGCTAATCATATTAATGCATTGTGCTGTTTCAGTGTGTCACATCGTATGTCTACAACTCCAACACGAGCAAACTCACCTTGGATTTGAATATCCACCTAATTCATTAAATGAATCATTTATGTTTCAGAGTAAGGTCAGTCAGGTTGATACTTACGTCTCATATTTCACAACTGAAATGTTCACAGGCTGCGAGAATGAAGTAATTGCATATTTGAGCGTGTCCTACTGTGGGTAAACAGTGCTGTCCTTTGCATACCAGTGGTTTATTATAGCCCTGCCCTTGCGTATCTCCTTATTAGGCTTCCGTCGTTTATCACCCCCTCTTTCACTCCAACAGGACGGTGATGAAGTCTGGCTCAGAGCTGGTGAGGGTGGGGCTGAGGACGTTCTTTGAGAACGCTGCAGAGGACCTGGAGAAGACGTTTGAGAACCTGAAATTGGGGAAGTTCACTCACTCTCGGTCCCAGATGAAAGGCGTGTCACAGAATATCAACTACACCACTGTAGCGCTGCTTCCCATCTTAACCGCTCTGTTTGAACACATCACTCAGCATCACTTTGGAGTCGACCTGCTCTGTGAGTCTTGACAGCAAAGGGATGATCAAACAAGTGTGAGAAGCTGTTGAAAAACCAAACACCAGTTTATTGTAATACACTGTCTTTTTTCACATCCTGACACCATGGAACATAGTATTTGACTGTCATCCCTACATATCTCTATACAGCAATAATTTGGGACTCACATAATGCTTAATACTATATCAGCATGTATGGTTTAAAGCTACAATGTGCAGAAATCAGGAGAAAATGTGAGAATGCCATGTCTTCTCTGTCCTAAGCGTAGACTGCATATGAAGACAGTCATTGTTACACCATTTCATTCTACTATGAAAAAGTCATGCCCAGTTGTCAGAGTTACAGTAGGAGCCACCGTATCGCTTCTGTGACAATCTGTAAAGTTTCCACTGTAGAGACATGTCTTGACATTCTTGACAATGATCGGTCAATCTAACTGTTTTCACACCCTTCACACACCCCTCAGAAAACACCTCTGATTGGCTGAAATCTTCAATCAGAGCCTGGATGCTTTAAAGCCTGGAAATAGAGCCAAGAGGATTGAATTGAATTAAATTATGCTGAAAGGTTATTATGAAAAGTATGCCCAATGACGGCCAAAAAACACTGCATACTGAAGCTTTAATGAGTATGTATCCCTCTATGGCCAGTGTCTTTAATATATTGTACACAACTTAAATTACTCTCCTGAGTTTCTTTTTTTTTATTCCCCAGTGGATGATGTCCAAGTGTCCTGCTACCGAATCCTCACCAGCCTCTACGCCCTGGGCACTGGGAAAAACATCTATGTAGAAAGGTAGCCTTGTTGTTATGAGGGAATCACAGGCTTAGTAAGAAAACTTTGCAAGAAAAGTGACTTTCATTGCAGTCCTCACCCACTCACCTTTTCTGTCCTCCCCCAGACAGCTCCCAGCCCTTGGCCACTGTCTGGCCACCCTGGCCGGGGCCATGCCAGTGGCATTCCTCGAGCCGATGCTCAACATGTACAACCCCTGCTCTATCTTCAATACCAAGAGTGCCAGAGACCGTGCCAGTGAGTTTATGTGGAACTATTCACACAGCTGGTGCCATCTTTAGAAATTAAATCCACTCAAAGGATATGCACAAGAAACTTCTCCTCAGTTATGACGCTTATATAATTTCCCTGAAGTTATATTAAACATATGCAGCAACATGGTTTAATTTTACTCTATTTTGTGAATGTTGGTGATGGCAGGTATAAAATACACCAAACTTACTTAAAATTCTTTTCCGGGCTGAAAATTGCTCAGCGCACCACTTCCTGTATTAAAATAATGTTAATTCTTCCCACTTTAATGCAGATGTAACCTTATGGGATTATACTCCGCCACGAAATTTTGCATAAAAATCAGGTGTGGGTTCACATGGTCTTTGGAAAGACTCT
>JAPQRQ010000983.1:0-16358 GCA_037367365.1 Apogon talboti
TCGACCACAGGAGCAAGTGACGCCAACACACACACACACACACACACACACACACACACACACACACACACACACACCCACACACACACACACACACACTACAGACCCACTTGAAATGACACTGTACAACAGCTGTACGGCGAATTTGTCATATCTGTCATGTCACTGCCACACATTGATTTGACTAAAAGGATTTGTAGCCCACTGTCATGAGGATACATCCCATCCCCAGTGACATAACACAATGTTATCCCACATATTAAGATAATCCTGGGGGGAGAGGCTCAAGGTTTAACCTTGTGAAATAAAGAAAGATTTTTTTTTGGCTATGAGCAAGCAGGAGGATTACGCTGTTATAATATAATTTTTTGGCTACGTCTTGACTGGGGCTGGTGGACGGGCCCAGCCACGCTAATCCTGGACGATAATACGGTCGCAGCATTAGCTAATGAAACCCACAGGAAAACATGAAGCAGCAAGTGAAAAACACACACGGTGCACTTCTGTCATGCACTGACGATGTCATGAATGTGAGTTGGCTCTTTCACATGTTCTTCTAATGTGTAAACTGTTAAACACAACGCCACAGTCCTCACACAACTTGCTCACTTTGGTATAATTTATCTGCAGCAGAGATGACTCCTGCACAGGGGATGGAGCTGGATTTTCGGTTGTTTGGCGGCGGCTGCTGCTGCTGCTGCTACCAGTTACATGAAAACACTGACCCTTAAAACACACTCACACACAGACAGGCATACAGGCGGAGAAAGAACCCCAGCGGTCCTCTCTTCTGCACCTTAGTAACAGCAGATTGGCAAACTAGCCCCTTCCTCACAGACGGCCCCCTATTGGTTAACCAGCGCTCTGTTGCTAGGGAACAGCTTATGCCTTGCTTCAGCAGCGGCCAATCGGTGGGCGTGTATCACAGAGAGGCGGGTGGGGTGGGGTTGGTGGGGGGATGTAGGTGGTATGTGTGTGTGTGTGTGTGTGTGTGTGTGTGTGTGTGTGTGTGTGTGTGTTTGCAGCCGCAGAGAAGCAAGTGAGATTTGTGTAAGACAGGTTCACAGCATACACAGATACTATCGCACTCAGATAAATACCCACAGGGAGCACTGCGGACACAATGGGAACCCTGTGGCTTCTCCAATACACCGATATGTGCAGCCACACAAACACACCACCTCTTCTTCTCAATCTGTCAGTCATCTAAACTTCATTAAACATCCCCTTTAAATCAGGACTGCACTTAGAAACAATGAAGACAAGATACAAGCTCTTTTACTGTGTCCGGTTAGCATGAAACCTTCACATCGACGCAAAGCCTTGGACCTGCATCCTGGATTTTCAGGAACAACAGCACCATAATGTGCGTCCCTCAAGACAGCTCAGCCATCCAGTCTCCCCCTCCTTGTATGTAAAATGATGATGAGTTTTTAATGTAAAAGAAATTAAACTCCATTAAAACTGGAGGAGCAGATTAGTAGATAAATCTGAGCTAAAAATAGCGTCTTAGATTTCCCTTGAAATGTCAACTTACTGGGAAGCTGTTCAACATTAATTCCTGCTTGTTCTCTGGTGTTAGTGGTGGAACATCTGAGGGTCTGAATCAACAGATCTAGAGGTGTCATAGACTGTGGATAAAGATGGATGCCCCAACGCCGTTTACACCGTTTGAGTAAAAATTAAAGCCAAATCACATTGTTGGAGCTGCTGAGTTGCTTGTGTGATGCAGTTTGGAGTCACAGTATATGCAGTAGAAAAAAAGAGGAGAAAGACAATAATTAGATTCGTTATTCTGTCTCTAAACAAAAAGTCGGAACTCGGCGTAGGAAAATATTCATCAGATGTTCACCACAATCCCATTAAATAATGTAGTGAAGGTATGATATGTGACATATACCACAGCCGGCCACCAGGGGGAGGTCAAGTCACTTTTGAAGACAAATCACCATCTTTATGTACAGCCTCTGAGCGATACTCATCTTAAATGTGTTCCTGAAATGTAATCAGTTATAGTCTATGTAAAAACTGAGAGCAGGATGAAAAATGTGTAGTAAATAATTAAAATAAACTTTTACCAAATAGAGTAGTCTTTTTAGTTTTAAAAATGCAGTTTTCACTAATATTAACTTGAATCAAACAATTGAAGTATAAAAAAATGTAGTGGCATAATCCTGCATAGACTTTAATGTTTAAAATTACAGAGCAGGAATACCGACTTATTTAAAGTCACTCGATTTGTAATGGTTTACGTAATATTGTCATTTTCCTACTCTTCACTCCTCAGTCCTTTTCATACAGGCGTAGTGCTACCTGTTGACCTCTGCTTGTGTGTAATTATTGCAGATGTCATCTGTACTTTTAATCCTGTGCACATCTGTCATGACTGGAATTTGTAAAGTATTTGTGAATTCCCATCTGTCTGATTTGGAATCATTTGAAACATTTTGTTTTTTCTCTGCATTTATTCTCCCTGTTTCATTTGGACTATGGAGGCTGGTGATGATAAATAAGATGATAAAATCAAGGCTCTTATGGGGCAATATATATCATGGATGTTTGAGGAGAACAAGAAAACTCCACATGTAAAGGCTTTATTCCACTGAACCCATGACCTTCTTTCTATGAGGCACCAACACTATTACGCCACCCAATTTTTGTGAAATATTTTCAATAAAATATACTCCCAAAATACGCCTTTTAAAGTACATTCTTATTTTTACTAAACTTCAAATCAACTCAGTAATATTTCACTGCATTGCTATTATTTTTTAAAGTAACTAGTGATGACAATATTTACATAGTTATATAGACAAACTCAGAACTTAACAAGTGGTGCCAGGCACAACAAACCCCGCCCCTCACACATATTGTAGCTTATTTTGGCATCGATCCAGCTGATGTCATCATGTCTATTTGTGTGCTGACGTCAGCATATCAATTGCCTCTACATATGTGCCAAGTTTGAATTAAACTGAAACAAAATTGATGTTTTTCTAGATGTTTGAAATTTCGCCCATTATAAATAAATGGGAAAAAAAAAAGATTTTAAAAATTCATTAAAAATTGGAACTTTGACCTACTTTTCCCAAAATATAATCACATTTATTGTGGGGCACTGGCAATATATAAACCCAATTTGGTATGAATTCAACCAATAGTTTTGCTGCTGAAGTGTTAACAAACAAAGAAACAAAGACACGAACCGAGCCAAAAACAATACCCCTTGCCTCCCCTCCTATAAAAAAGACTTGTAATGTGTATTTTGTCCTGACCAGAACACATTTAGGTTGTTTCTTGTGTAGGCCACACAGGAGAGCACTGCCCTGTCAGTGTTTGTGTAGGAGGGAGATGTGTGTGTGTACAGTTCTTTGGCAGTATTTCCTAAGATGATGCTTCAAAATTCAGATGAGGATCAAAAAGCACACCAGGGTTACTAGCTTGGAGCTTGATGTTTTGTATCAAGGATTGTAAGGCTTCTTTTTACTTACCTTGTGCTGTTCTTTCTTTAAAGGAAAGTTTGTGAAAGCGTTGATATGATGCATTTACTGTATCTGGGTTTCCTCTGTGGCAATGGACATATTTTATTTTTGGGTAGATAAAATTTACACTGTTTACTTGTACAAACCAATTAAAGCACAATGGTCCTGGAATGGAGCCTTGGGGCATCCCACGTGTTTATATCAGCTTAAATTGTTATATATAGCATGTCAGGGTTTTTTAAAAGCAATTCCTTTTCTGTCTCCATACTGATGAGAAAAGAATCCAACTAATTTTTGGCCATTTGGCAGTTTAAGAACTCCAAAGTTTGTTGACACAATGAGAGTGGTAACACTTAACAGAGTTGGTTAATAGACTGACAAATAAATGCACAGACACAGTCTCAACCAGCAAACACAAAGGAACATTAGAATTGATTTATTGCCACTGAAGTTCATGATGTCCAGTATTAATTTTCCTGTTCATTATGTTTGAGGCTCACATTTCTGGCTCCTTAGCTGGTAGCGGATGTATAGTTTTTCATGAGCTGTGTAGGACATAGGGCTTATATATAGTCTACAAAGATTGCTGTAAAAACTGCTCAAGGAAGAGGATTGAAACTACAATCAAAGTAGCTACAGGAAGCTCCATAGAGCTGCAGAGCTGGTTGGTAACTGTCTATTGGTTCACCACTGTAAGCAGCCTCTCAGTAAACCATTCCATGTTGGTTTGTAGAACATTACGATCTCCAACAGCTGTTTAAAACCATCTTTTTAATGCTCTGAGACATGTACAATTGAGTTTTCAGTACTAGAGGAATGTATCAGCAAGGAACTAAATAATTTATACATGCCAGCATAACAAATGTCAGTATAATATGCATTATATTATAATTGGTACATGGTATAGTTTAGTCAGATTTAGTTCTCTTTGTATTGTAACTACAGTAAAATAATTACAAAAGCAAAGGGGAAAGGGTGCCAAATCAGAGCTTACACCATTTGACCAGTGATTATATTCACATCAAGAGGTTTAAGAATGAAAAAAATGATCATTATTACAATTGAGTTGTAAATCCAGCAATTATGGAGGCAAGTCTTTAATTTTCCTTAGACATGTGGATTAAAAATGTATTTTTGAAAATGAATTTTCTCCAGAAACGTTGACCAGCAGGTGATTTTCTGAAAATGTACTATTTTAAGCTTACATCAGGGAGGACTTCATACAGCTATTTCTGTGAATATTTTCCAGCCAAATACTCTTGCTTAGCTCCAGTCAATTCCCCAGAATATATTGATCCTATTGCATTATCGCCATATGATTTTTTTTCACTTGGTTAAAGGATAAGCCCATTTGACTCAGACTAACTCGACTTTAGGTCAACTGTGTATGAAAATTGAAGTGCATTTGTCCTTAAATTCACAAAAACAAAGAGAGCACAGTGAAATACAAACAATACAGTCAAAACGTGTCATCAGATGATATCGACTCTGTGACGCCACCCATTGGTTTGCAGTTTTAAAGCCTTGAGTCTGGCAGTTTGTTTTTCCCATATTTGGACAAGAGGGCGGAGCTACAGAGGAGCGAGGGATGAAACTCACCAGGTTAACACTAAAGTACTGAGAACATCAACCACAACAAGCAACAAGGTTCCATTAAACAACACAATAATTTCAATATTTTCTGTCAGCTACATGATGATGTTTGACAATAGTACTGTCCTTTATATAATGTATAAATTACTAATGTGACAGGTCATATAATGCAGTCTATATTAGTGCTAGTGTAGCAGGTCGTTTATGGACCAGGAGACCCGTGATAGAGTCCTATGATGATCTTATTGGTGTAACTTCTCAACCACAACAGCAGATCTGAAAAATGTTGTACCAGGCTATAAACATGTTTATTTCTGCTAAAGAGTTGTATATTTTAGTATGTAGGCCTGTGTGTATTGTCTCTGTAGGGGAATTCAGTCTGCATTTTACCCATTCTAATACACACTCTTACACACACACACACACACACACACACCTACACACACACAGTGCCTAGCAGTAGTATTAGTGATTAGCATTAGCATGTAGCATGTATTAGAAGCAGTGAGCTGCTATTGAAGGCACTTAGAGACCAACTCCAGGTCTTCACCAACACTATAAAGATATTTAGACATAAAGATGTAGGAATGACACTTTTTCTTTGTGAACAGAGACAGAAAAGGCATATGATCACGGAGCTTTATCCATGTGTGGTCCTGTAATCATCTATGACACAGATCGGTGCTAAGCCTATCACCGGGTTGATCAGCAGAAACCGTGTCAGCAGCCACTCTGGACAGATTCATTTACTGGAATGTTTCACTAATGCTGCTTAATATCAGTCCCATTTGCCTTATAATAACTATATTAGTAGACTTAATTAAAAACATAGGTCATCTACACATCATCTTTTGGTAAATCCTTTAATAAGGAGTAAATATACTGCATATGATGCAGATAAAATCTATGTGTCCTTTAGCTGCTGCATTTATGATGGTGATAACATGCTATATTCATTTGCACATCTAAACACACAGCGGACAGGTGGTCAGAGAGACTGGCCTTCACCCACATGACCCAGGACGTCCACAAGCATCTGCTGAAGTGTCACTGAGCAAGACATTGACACCCAAAGAGCAGAACAGTTGAGATACAACATTGGATGTGGAAATATTTTTTAAATTATAGACTAGGCAGTTTGTGAGTAATACCTAACACTCCAACATCATCACACAGAGGCAGTGAACGCAGTTATTGGACAGCTGTTTTTTCATCATGTGGAAACCTGATATCCTCACACAGTCACATTATTGTATTTAATGTGACATCCATGTTTCATTTGTACGTGTCGGAGGACGCTTTGTAAACCTCAGGGCTGCCGGTTGCTGCAGCTGAAGTGACAGTTACCAGAATCCACCCAGCAGCAGTAACATGATTGATGGTCTGTGCACTTTCACATTAAGGAAAACGTGTCTAGTGTATAAATAATAAAAGAATCAGTCAAAATATAAAAACTTCAAGCTTTTCTTTCCCACTAAGGTCATACAATGATAATGAAATAAAAGTTAATGGTCGATAGTTGTGTTAAAAATAGTTATTTTGTCCTTTAAATTGCATTAAAACAAAATATTTTACTCTCTGTATTTTACACCAGATAATGGACACTTAAAGAATTATGGAAACAGACTGATATTATATTATTTACCACATTTAAAGCTGTAAAATATTCACTAAAATATATTTTTAAATAAAAAATCCAATCAACTTATAATTATTTTTTATTATTATCAGGATACTTATATTTTATATCTATCCTAAAGCTTTTGGTTGAAATTGTGTTAGTGAGTGTATATTGTGTTAATGTGAACAGTTATTGGACATTTTTAGAATTTTTCATGAATATAAATCTGTTCAATAAATTACATTATTTTTCTTTCTCAGGCATCTTCATGAATCCTCACAAAAGTTCATATTTTTTATTACGAAATTTAATTACAAAAAAATGCAGGTGGAAAATGAAAAACTAATTGAAACCAATTTCTTTAGAATAATTCAAATGAATTGATTTCCTTATTTTTCTACACACTAGTTGAATTAATTTGCTAGATGTTGAACTTTAATCACTAAATGATTTAAATATTTTCATTATAAATATGTTGAATGTGTCTTCAAATGAATGTTTGTAGGAGTTCAGTACTTCGCATGCATTTGTCAGTCTCTGTATCAGATCCAATCTGATATACGTGAAATGAACAGCAGTAAAAACAAAGGTTTCAGGTAAAAACAGCTTCTATAAACCACAGTGGTCGTATTTACTGTGACCTCCCTTTGTATTTAACATGTCTTTAACCCTTTAATTCAGACAATATGACATTTATGGCATTCATTTTCTGATGTTTTATACCAGGTTCCATTCAACACATGTCAGATGTTTCTAATTGTTTGTGCTGCTTCCTGTCATGGGGTCAAAGGTCACACTAAACTGTGACTTTAACCTTTACAGCCTATTTACTTCAGTTTCTGTGTGTCTTTTAAGGCTGTGCACATATTTCCTGTATTTTCTTGTTGTATCTGAAGAAAAGAGAATGAGAAATACATATGTATGATCATTTCAACCTTGAAAACTAAAGGTGGACTAAAACTTTTGCACTGTCCTGTACATTGAGTCGGTTTTACGAAGTACTGTACAATAGTGTGGGTTGTTTTAGAGATTGGGTTTGACTTAAACGACTTAAACAATCTACATGACATGCAGATTTTCTAAACATTGTACTGTGTCTGAGATGATCTTCATGTATGTTAATTTGGTGTGTGTGTGTGTCCTCATTATTGACACTTTCCCCTCTTTCTCTCACTCTCTCTCTCTCCCACGCAGGCCTACAGCTCTATCCTGGTCGTCATGGTGATTCTGCTCAACATCGGAGTGGCTATTTTGTTTATCCACTTTTTTATTTAAAGACAGCACTGCTTTCAGTCAGCCTATCTATGCTACAACTATCAATTCATATGAGTATTACGACCAATCTGCTGCCCCTTCGTGCTCCCTGCAGCGGGACCGGGACCACCGAGGAGGGCTAGAGCGCCACCAGTCCACCGACACCGGGGCTAACCGAGGCTAAGCTTGGTCCTGACACCGCGAAAGAAGATATACAGAAATGCGTAGCCCAAAGAAAAGGATGAAAAGAGGGGGTGAACCAGTCCAGTTAACTGGACTACAGGGAGATAACATAGTCCAGAACCTGGACTCACTGCAGACTCAAGTGGACTGAAGCGCTCTGACTCCCAGGCCATGAGAGATGCAGCTGGCATTACAGCAAGATGTCTGCTTCCACTGTCTGCAGACAGGACTGACAAGACAGACTTTTTCATCTTCAAATCATAGTTTTCAACAGATTTGTAACTTATAATTTATTTATTAACATTTTTCTCTCATGTAAAATATGTTGATGGATATATTCTTTATTTTGTAACCCCCCCCCCCCCTCGTCCTTCTTACTATAGTTCCTGCCTTTTGGTTTCTCTACCTGCCCTGGTGTTGTTGCTGATGGTTGAACATGTGTGTGTGTGTGTGTGTGTGTGTGTGTGTGTTTGCATGTATGTAAACTGAATCAGGACCTGCTGAGTGTGTATGAGCTATTGATTGACATTACGACCTCTCCGTGCACACATCCACACATATCGCTTTTGTGTGTCGTCATCCGTCTCCTCTCAGTCTTCGCCTCATGTTGGGACAGTGATGGACTGTGTTTGCGTTCCATCCATATGTGTGTCTCTACATACTGTACACCAGGGACATGCACATGGGTTTGGATTGGCTCTTTCCAACCTGAAAAAATGGCAAAATCTTCCATTTATCAGTTTGATTGTAAAGAAGACATGTACTTAGACTGAGTGCTCCTTCAGGTCGGCAGATATTATTCTAAACACACACTTTCTCCTCAGTTTTAAAATAAAATTACATCCATATTACCTTCATTTTACAACATATTCTTAATCACAGGCAAAAAACACTATGTTTCAGAGTAGATTGGGTAATATTTGGTGAAGCAGATGCTGAGTAGCAAGCCCAAATTAAGTCTTACACCTAAATTCACTGTTTAAAACCTAAACAAAATGTTATCAATCAGATGCATTCTAAAAAATTAGATACTTAAAACACTACATGTTGATGAGAGATTTAGAATATAGAGGGAAAAAACATCTGTTCACCCTAACCCTTTCAACAGGTGACTGCACACGCTATAAACTATAAATGCTTTGACCAACATTTCTGAAGCCAAAACTATGAAAATCACAGTATTCAATGTTAAACGTAGTCCAAACTCTGAAAACTCAGGTGTTCATATGAAATTCATTATGTAAAGCATAAATTTAAAGTATATTTTGGCAAATTTGATCCTTGAAAACTGAATATGCTGTGCTGTATTCATGTATAGGTACCACAGAATGTGTCCTTTTGACACTTTTATAACAGGTAGCATCCAGTGTTAAGGTGCATTTGTGTCATCTGTTTATCCACAGGATGTCCCCTTGTATTTGTGGTTTCAATCAACTGGTCGCAATCTGCAACTTCACCATTAGATGTCACTAAATATTGCACACTGAACCTCTAATAAAAGTAAGTTGGCAACTTAATTTGCTCTTAGTAAGTAATGAATACAAGTAGCCACAGCAGCAAAAACTAGAGCAATAGTTCACTCTTCTGCCAGTGTGATATCATGACTCACATAAATACAGTATACACGCCACTTTTGATTGGCGTGTTATCTGTACGCATGATAAGTCTTGCGCGTGTAGGTTTACGCTGTTAGTAATCCCCTGTCCAACCTGAATCAATGCGTCAAATACCATGCACTGAGGGTTAGGGTTAGGGGTTAGGGGTTAGGGTTATATGAACCAGAGAGCCTGGCATAAATTGACACGCCATCATATGGTGTTGAATAACACACGAAAGGTTGAAAATGCGTAGGTATAGCATGGCAAATGCCATCAGAACTGGCGTGACAGACATCGCTATTTCTTGAGATCAGTCTGCTTCTGCTTGTTCCATGATATTATTAAACCTTTTGTTGTAGAAAGTAAAACCAAGCCCAGCCTATGTTCGTTTTTAAGAATCTTAACCTAAATTAAAGGTGTTTGTCATTGGCCGATCCCCCGCTTCAGTATTTTTTCAAAAACCCGTTGATAAAAACAGGAGCGATCACATAACTATTCGACAGAGCTAATAAAACAACCCTCTGAAGGAGCAGATCCTGGGCTGTTCCTCAGGGAACTTAAGCCCAACTCTGTGCATGTCCTTGCTGTACATATTGTATATTTGCAGTGTGTAAATGGGATTCAGTGCAGAATGTGGCCGCATTTGCATCAAGCTGTGATGTTCTTTTCCGGTGATGTGTGTGCTTATGTATCTGGGTATGTGTGTGTGTGTGTGGTCTTCAAGCAGCACAGTGGCCTTTCACGCTGTTCATGAACTTTACAAGAGCATCTCATGAGGACACAGTCACTGCTCATCCACGTCTTGCCTACTACCATCAGCTGACAGCTGCGCTCTCTCCGTCTCTTCCTCCTACTCTCATCCACCTCCACATTCACCAGTCAGAGGATGGAACTTCCTCTGAGTTGGTGGGAGTTCAAGGCAGACCATCCTTGGCAGAGCTGTGCACCTACTGTACCGTGTATTTAGAGAAAATAACACATTCAGCTCGAAGAAGTGTAATGATGGCTCAGATTTAGGCTTTAACTGCTGTTCTACTCCACTCTGACGACTTCTCCTAAAACCTAACCTGAAGACAACAATAGCATCTTTTATACTATACTTATGAGATGTCTGAAAAAATACTAGTCGCCACCTGCCTTGCTTTTGTAGCGCAAATTGATACAAGTACAACAATGCATGCATATGTACTGTAATATCTTAGTTTTGCGTTGATCCTGAAAACAAACAAACAAAAAAAACAACAAAAAAATAGCTTCAAGAGCACATGCGACGTTAGGTTCATAGTAGTGTCTGAAGAGGAGGTAGTGAACACCAGTCTGGGAAAAACAGGAGAATCAAAATGCCTTTTACAAACTCCTCTTGATCTTTTTGGGGATAAAATAAACCAATGAAAGTCTCTTTATGAAAGTCAAAGCAGCCTGACATCAGCTCAGAGGGTATTTGGTCAAATGATGTGAGTGTGTTGTAGTGTAGTGGAGCACAGCAGCCAGGATTTACCATCTCTGCTCCTCATCGTTCCCAAAACCAGCCTTTGTGTTTGTTTGCATGTGTGCACATGAATGCTCAACAGAGTGTGTGAACATGTGTGTGCATCCCCTTCCACATGATGGGATGGGACGCCACAGCCCCACGCCATCTGTAACAACTTCCAGGGGCAGAGTCGCTGTTGTTCTGTCCAGCAGCGTTCCTCAGACTAAGGACTGGAACTCACACTTGGCTGTAGGCTCATTTCTGGTGATTCCCCACATTACAAGAGTACAGTCTAATGTGCCTGCACCCCGAGAGGCAGAACAATACCATTTTATTTCATTTAGGCCCAGACTGAAAAAGGTTGAAGAAGCTCCACTGTATGCCATCAGCCTGGTGACGATGCCCCGCGCCACCCCTTTAGTCTGCAGCATGCTACAGCATGCCAAGCTTTCTCTCTATAGTTTGACTGTTTTTCTTTCTTTCTTTCTTTCTTTCTTTCTTTCTTTCTTTCTTTCTTTCTTTCTTTCTTTCTTTCTTTCCGTTTCTGGGAATTACTGTGTTTTGTTTTTTGAGTTATGTGGAGAAAATTATGAAAGTGTTTGAAAGAAAACGACCCCTGGCTCTTGTGTTTTTTTGTCTGCCATGTCTTTGTGTTGTTTTCTGACATTGTGTATGTCTGTGTCTGTGCCTGTGTGTGCGAGGCATCATCACTGATGCAGAGGGAGTGGTACAGGCCTGGTTGGGAGGGAGGGGTGTGGTTACTATAGCAACCCAAACTGAACCTTCGTCAGCGGATGGGGCGGGACCTGGGATGTGGGGCGGGGTTTATCTCTGGAGACCAGTGTTTTCTAAGAGAGAGCTTTTTGCAAATATGGGGAAAAAAGGCACTGAAGGGTAGGTTTACATAGGAGTAAAGCAGCAATACATTTACATATGAATCTGTATTTACTGAATAAACCAACATCACTTTGTGCACAGGATGTTTTCATCATCTGAGATTCAGCAGCGAGTAGGATGCAACACTGCATCGATCACCAAGTGTTGCTACTTTATGGTTGCATGACGCCATCTGCTGGTCCAATATATCAACTACACCATGGCGGCACACTAAAGTTAACTATAAGCATACCACATGAGTAAATAAGTAACAAAAATTACTTGACCAATGGCAAATATAAGGACTTCTTCGAAGGGTTGTTGCTGGTACATATGTATGTTGAGATGTAGTTTCAACAGTAGCCATGCTCTTGTTCTACATATGGTTTACTTTGTCTCATTATTGCAGGACATAACGATACTTTAATAATGTGCCATGCCATTCATGCTACTTTAAGACCTTTTTCTAGTAGTATATAGTTTAGCCGTGATATCTGAATACATTGCTGGTGAAATGAATAAGAAAACAATAATAAAAGAGTCTGTAGTTAGTTACAGTATAGTGTTGATTTGCATATCTGGCGAATTTATAATAAATCGATCATAAAATATCCGCTGAACGTGTATCTGGCACTTTAAAGCTCTAGTAACTAAGCTAAGATATGTATGAGCACATGAGAAAAAGATGTGGAATTGCAGGGCAACGGATATCCCCCTCAGCCAATCAGAAGAGAGGTTTGGAATACAAACAGGAGTAGCAGCCAATCAGAGTAGAGATTTTCTGGACGATGGGTGGTTCTTACTCCTGGAGTTGGGATAATGTTATACACAGCTGTTTTTTTCTCGATTTCAAGTCTCATGGCAGAATGCAGACAGCCTGGGACTGTTTTGCACTGAATTCATTCACAGACACAGAACAAACCTTCAACCATCGACACCGGAGAGATTTTTTTCCCCACAAGGCCGTAGTTTCAGGTTGCGTTTTAATGTCATTCTAGTGGCAGCAGCAGTAGCTTAAGCCACTGTAGTATTTGTTGTTAAACTTCTCCAGTCTTGGCTGAACTTGACTTCTGGGCTTCAACCGACCGATCCACGCACAACTTGTGGAGGACCATGAGGGCGGAGGAAGCGTCCGGCCCGGGTTTGTTCCGTCGCGTGGGACTGGAGAACCAGGCGGACCCGTCACTTAAGTGTCTGGGTGATTGAGTGTCGGCTTGGATTGAGGTGTTCTGGTCGGTTTGACGTCTCTGAGGAGGGGGTCCCGACCGGCGCAGGGAGGGAGGGGGGCCGCAGGGCTGAGCTGAACCACCACGCTCCGGCCGCGTTTGAGGCGACTCGGACGGATTATGGTTCGGAAAAGGCCTGTTGGACTGACCTGTCGCTGCCGGTCCGCCAGCAAAAGAAACCGTGTCTCTCAACTCGTTGCTGAAGAGACAAAGCTTCAGGGTATGAAGTCTGAGTAAAAGTTCCAAACTAACTCTGTGACTTTACGGCCACTGGAGAGAAGCGGTGCTCACGCTCGCCTGCGCAATT
Organism: Apogon talboti; assembly: GCA_037367365.1. Taxonomy (NCBI): domain Eukaryota; kingdom Metazoa; phylum Chordata; class Actinopteri; order Kurtiformes; family Apogonidae; genus Apogon; species Apogon talboti. The sequence continues at coordinate 13,612 of JAPQRQ010000983.1, forward strand.
ACGCACACACACTTAACACGCGCTCTTTGTTGTGAAGTTTCCTCCAGTCCCTGAACTTTGTGTGGTGGTTTAATCCGAGGAGCTCACCCTGAGTTGATGACAGAGGATGGTGGAGAGCCGCTGTGTCCAGAGGGAGGGGGTCTACCGCTGGTTCTCCTCCCTCACCTCAGCCCAGAGAGCGGAGTTCCTGTGCGGCCTGCTGGACCTCTGCGTCCCCATCGAGCTCCGCTTCCTCGGTTCCTGCCTGGAGGATTTGGCCCGCAAGGACTACCATTCTCTACGGGATGCGGAGATTAAAGCCAACAACCCCGTCGACCTGTCCGGTCTCACCAACATCACGGACGAGGTGGTGCGCAGTAAGCTGCTGGTGTCCCTCGCGCTGCTCGGTTCGGACAACCGGGAGGCGGCCGGCGTCCTGTACCGGACCCTGACGCACATAGACACGGTCATTAACAACTACGGCCTGGCGTTGAACGACGGAAGGACCGAGGAGCAGTTCCTGCTGCTGTTCACTATGGCCTCCAACCACCCGGCCTTCACCTTCCACCAGAAACAGGTGCTGAGGCAACAGCTGAGCCAGATCCAGGACATCCTCCAGGTGAGAAGATGCTCAGACTGAAGAGCATCCAACATCCAGCAGCAAGGAGCCGCTGCTCAGCTGTCAGAAGCAGTAGATCAGAGTCAGCTGTGTAGTCATTACACATGTACAAGTACAAGGCAACGAAATGCAGTTTAGCATCGGACCCAGGGCTGTTAAACTTACTTTAGTTCAGGGGTCACATCCTCCCAGTGTGGTCTGAAGTGGGCCGAACCACTAAAGTAATAACATAACATATGGATAATGTCAACTGCAAACTTTGCTCTGTCTTCTTTCCTTTAAAGTGAACAACCATGAAAAAAATGACACTTCTTAAGAAAAATAAGTGCAGTTTTAACAATATTCTGCCTTCGTTTATCATTTCCACATGTTCATTACAACTGACAGATCACAGAGGATCTACAAATACACACAACATTTAACAGTAACAACAGTAACAGCCATAATATTGTTAAAATTCCACTGACTTCTCTTTAGACGTTTCATGTAGTTTATATTTGTTCAGATTATTCACGGATAGTGTATAAATGTAAACATTTTCATGTAATTTTCCTTTTTTTTGACACCAAAATTAAGTTGTTGCAGTTTTCAATATTTATAGGTTATAATAATAGTATTTTTACGGTCTGATCTACTTGAGATCAAATTGGGCTGAATGTGGAACCTGAACAAAATGATTGTTAAGATCCACGGGCCAGATTGGACCTTTTGGTGGGCTGGTTTTGGCCCCTGGGCCATATGTTTGACACCTGTGATCTAACCAGAAGTGCAATCAGTAGACAGTATGTACATATACAGTATATGGGATTGATTTTTGGGGTGCTATAAATTTACTATATGGATTATTATATACAGATTAATAAACTTTACAATATACAGCATTAAAGTCCAATGAATATGTTAATAGACATAATAATGGATATATGTGAGTGGTACAGACATAATATACACATTATGGACATATACAAGAGGATAGTGACATGATGTATCATTTCATATCAAATGCAGTATTGTTTTTGAAGGAAGTTAGTTTCACTTCCCTCTTTTTATTCCAGTGAAGCCTAGAGACAAGTGCAAAAACAAACCTTCCCAGTTTTTATACAGATGAAGGCAAAATAAGAAACCTTTAACTGAGAATATTAGTTTATTTAATTGTGAAAATGTTACTGTGTCAACATTTTGTATTGACATATTATTTTGGAGGTCCTTTTTGAAACATAATCGTTACTGTGTTAAAAATGCAATCAGTAATATTTCATTAAAAGTAATGCCACTTGTTATATTTGACTTTTCATAACTTTTCTATCAGATGTTTTAATAAAAAAGCTGAGAACCAGGCAGTTTACACCTCAACACTGATTACTGTAAAGGAGAAAACAAACAAAAAGCTATGATTAAAAGTTGTAGATAGCAATATTGTTAATGATAATGATAAAGCACAACCACACAAAAAAGTATCGACTGCGTTGATCACAGAACCAGAAACTGTTTTCATTTTATTTAATTTTATTTATTTACATTGTATTTAACATGGATAATACATTTAGCCATTGTTGTATTTTAAAATATGTAACTGATCTGATGTATACAGGATTTGTAGTCATTGTAGTTGATTTGCAGACCATGTCCCTGGTTTGGTGTTTAAGAAACAACACGAAAACAGTGAAAAAACAGTCTGACAAAACATTAGTAGTCAAGGAAAATTCATCTATGAACTTTTCACTGTAAGGATCAGATGCATTCCCTTTGGAATTGCTGACATTTTTATTTTTAGTATGTTTTTTGGTAACTCTAACTACATGTATTTTGTCATGTACACACGGCTGTTACATGTATGTAGTCCCGCCCCGGTGCTGGCGACAGATGAATTGACTTGTGAAGTGACTCCAGACCTGTCATTTACTGCCAAATGTGTGTTGTCAGAGGCAGTAAAATAAGCTCCAACCGTGCTCCTGTGCTGCTTTAAAGGGCTTTAACAGAATCCAAAACAAGTGAAAGTAGTTTTAAATGACTGACTGAGAACATGTGGTTACCCACTGTTCACTGATGTGTAATGAAAGAGTGTGTAAGGAGATGACAACGGTGAACACACCGCAGGCTGTTGCTCTGAATCCTCACCCCCCCCACCCTCGACTCCCACCCCCTTTTC
>JAPQRQ010001063.1:0-16350 GCA_037367365.1 Apogon talboti
TATATAAGTCGCACCTGAGTATAAGTCGCAGGACCAGCCAAACTATGAAAAAAAGTGTGACTTATAGTCCGGAAAATGCGGTACTTGGATGGTAAGAAGAAGACGGAGTACTCGCGTGGAAGGACATGGAAAATCTATTTTGTGTTAGCATTCAGCCGCTAGTTATGGTTAGATAGTTAGAGCTAGCTAACAACATGCTAGCAAGTGTCATGCTAAAAAAGATGAGTAATGAAGGGGATATTAAATTATTTCAAGCTGTTTCTTTCAACTGTCACTACAGAGCAAAGATTTTCATATGTGTGCAATGTATGAGAGTCTTAAAAGGCATTTTCTAGTAATACTAGTATGGTAGTTTTGGTCTCCACAATGTTAAAATCTAACTATATCAGTCTACCTATTAGGGCTGCGAAATATATCAAATTAATTTAATCAATCAAGGCTTTCTTCTTTTTTTTAATGTGGAAAATTTCCAAATTGAGTTTATTACTGTGGTAACATGTTTTACTCAACAAAATGTTAAAATACTTCTTCTCATATATTGCATTGCATGGACACTGTTGCCAATAAATTCCTATTGGATTTAGTTTTTTATTTATTTTGTTTTCAGACACATTTGTCTTTTTATTCCTATTTAAACATCAGTAATCATCTTTGATCATCATCAATGATAACATAGAGTCTCAGTTACACTCTGTTTATAAAGAATAAATCACATTGTCACCCTCATTTCAGGAGAAGAGGTAAAAAAATATTTTATTCTGACTTTATGGGCAATACTGCAGTTTTAATAACACATGAAAAACAATTAAAAATCTAAATAACACTGAAGAAAACAGGATTTGATTTTTTGGTGATATTTCCCAGCTCTACTATGCATTTGGAAATACACTCAAGTTACACAAGTAATGCCATCTAAAACACCAGCTCTTTAATAAATCCATACTTAATGAAACTTAAAATAGTGATTCAGAAGTATGCTTTGGAGGCAGAATTATATGATTCTGTAATTGTATTGTGTTGCACTGATGTGGTTAATTATTCAATTACTTTTAATCAGTGATTCAGGCTAAATAACAGAAATACCTTTGTGTTCAATTCAGTGATGTGTAGCAGACTTCATCCAAAAACAATATACTTGTAGATTGTTTAACATAAACTGATGATAACAATCATGATGGTGGATTTATTGCATTGGTTTTCACTATCTACGCCTAAGAAACTGACAGATGATGGTGTGATGAGATATAACACTTACAGATATTTATGTGCAAACTTTCCTCTGAAGAAAATAAATGCTCAGCTCAAACAGCTTCCCTCATCACCTTGGAGACGCCGCTTCCCTCACTGTTTCTGTTTTCAGCATACATTTGACCTTACATGAAGTTGCCCTCATGCATGTCTGCATTCTTTGTGTTGCCATGGAAACGCATCATCCACCGGTCTCGGAGAGGAAAGCACCTCTGGGGAAAGATGAAGTTGAACCGAGCTGAAATGACATTTACAGTTCTATCCCAGTTTAACATTTGTTGGATGCTGTGTGCTGTTGTAATCAGGCTGTGATTTTTTTAGTGTTTGCTTTGCCATAGAGGTTGATTTGCTGCCTGCACAGTGATATCAGTAGATTTAAGTGAGGTTCATAATGTTATTTAAGCTGATAAGATAGATTGTGTTTTAATGTGTGTGTTTGTTTGCTTTTCTGTCTGTAAACGCATGTGAACCACTGCTTTGCTGTGAAGGCCAAGGTTTTCCCAAATATCAACAGTAAACTTTATAATCCTCTACTCACCTCTGTTGTTTTTAGATGAGTTTGAGTTATTGGAGAGACAGTTTTCAAGGTCAAGTAATAATCTTGATGTGACTTTGACATTGATTTCATTTTTAAAATTAATTAACCTTTATATAACCAGGGACAGTCTCATTTAGATAGACAAAAATCTCATTTGCAAGAACATAGACTGCAGCACAAATTACATGTCTGTTATAATTAACATGCAACCAAACATCCATCAAATACCATGAAATAATGTAGATAACATCAGAAATGTGCAATATATATACAATAAATACCCAAATTACAAGTAACTTATAGAAAGTAACCATGAGATTGAACAAAATATATTTTAACCGTCAGGCGAAGGTGATTTAATTGTCTCTTTTCTGTTGTTTTTTCTGTAATGCTTTTGCACTTTTGTTTTATACGCCTAATATTATTAAATAATACACACACAGAAAGAAGATGAAAGGCTTTATATTAACATAAGAAAATATACATTAAACTTAAATTTGTATTATATTTATTAAGGTTATGGTAATTACAACTCAAGTGAAACACAAAATAAACTTAAAGCATTCTCTGGTTGAAATTGCTCATTTGGGAACATTTCCTGTTTTTATTGTGCATTACATTATCTGTAATATCTTATATTTAATTGTAATATCTAAAGTCGGTGCATTTCCTGGAGGCTTTCCAGGGAATGTGTGAGACATTCTTTAAATCTGCAAGAACATCAATGCCTTTTCCTGTTATTTAAGTTCACACAGTGTTTGCTTAACTATTTGATAAAATTCTTCTTCAATGTCCAGATACTGTCCCTTGTGCCTGCTCATATTTGTGAGCTTCCAGGTTAAATTTGGCGCTTTCTGTGTGCCCTCTTCCTTGTTTTTCTCCCTCTGATCCTGTTTTTTTTGTGCATGGTTGCAGGTTTACAGGTGGTTTTAAACTCCATTATTAAAGCCATGGTCCCCCTGCTCCACATCGCCCTGCTGGTCCTCTTTGTCATCATCATCTATGCTATCATCGGCCTGGAGCTCTTCATAGGCAAAATGCACGCCACATGCTATGTGATACAAACAGGTAAGAGAGTGCCAAGACCTAAATTTATCTTCTTAAGTCATGTATTTTGCATTTTAGCAGCTTCATTATTGTGTGATTTTTCCCACCTCGAGACTAGTCTGATTAATTTCATGTAGTTTGTTTCATTTTAACCATTAGACTACTAAGCCAACAGACATGCAGCTTAGAATGGATACAGGATTAATCACTGACGATGAATGAACACATAGACCATGTATGTGAATGGCGGCAAACTGCTGCAAACAACAGATGGTGGATTAAAGCTAGTGATTAAATGAATAATATCTGGCTATTATGTAAACATGCTTGACTTTTGCTTCATCATTGCCTCAAACGTGACAGAAGTCGCATAGAAAAAGCGGATCCAGTGATGGCTGCCTGTTGGATATATATACTCTATGGACTGTATGTGGTTTCAGCTAATCTCCTCTGTTATCTGCTTTGATCTGTTTGCTTGTGGTTGTCAGGAGAACTGTAGACATTAGTGGGAAGATTATGACAGCGTGAGATAGAAAGTTCCTTTAATCCCTGTCTCTCGTGTCTGTTGTTGAGACGGCGCTTAACTTATGTCTGCAAATGTTTTAAATAGTCAAACTTAAGTATGTTTTTACATGTAACAATGCTGTCAAATACCCAGTGGTGTATAGTGAGTAATAATACTTCACTACTTTACTCAAGTATGTATGAGTATTTTTTATTCTGGTTACTTTCAGTTTTACTTCACCACATTTCTTATCTCAATTGCATACTTCTATTCTGATAAATTTTTGATGCACAGTATCATTACTCCTTACAAAAAATAGATTAAAGGACATTTGGTGTTTTCACCGCTGAGATTACCGGTGACTGCAACAAAGTCAGGGAGCTGATTTGTCATTGGTCCTAATCGCGTAATGAACAAATGCAAACAACGGTCCAGTCTCAACCTGTCGACAATCTGTTGATGAGCATCAGTGGAATATTCGACATTCTGACTGCCTTTGGTTGTTATTAATATGTACTCGTACTTTTGCTTTCATTACTTGAGTACATTTAATTGTAGATTACTTGATATACTTAAGTACATTAAATACTAGATACTTAAAGACTTTAACTTGAGTAGCATTTCAGTTGGTGACTTGAATTTGAAGTAATTTTTTTGTTAGGATACCTGTACTTCTACTCAAGTGGGACTTTCCAGTACTTCATACAGCACTGCAAATACCACAGGAACTTTCTGAGAGACAAAAATAAAGGCTTCTTAGATTTTCCGACATGCTTTCGCTATTCATGTAGTATTTATAGGTATGTGTTTCAGGTGCGGTACTGTGAAAAAGTTCTCGGCCAACATTAGGTTTGTTGGTTTGGTTCTATAATGACCACCCGTGCATTTCTGTTATTTAGATCCAATCATGATATATGTGAAGTATGTACAGCAGTAAAACCAGAAGTTTGAGGGAAAAACAGCTTCTATAAAACCAAAGTGATAGTATTTAGTCTGACCTCCCTTTGCACTTGATGTGTCTTTAACCGTTTTCTTCAGACAATATGAGATTTATTGCATTAACTTTCCAATGTTTTATACCAGGTTAGTTAAGTTTTTCTGTGTGTCTTTACAGGCTGTGCACATATTTCCTGTATTTTTGTGAAAGAGAATGACAAATAAATGTATATGCTCATTTCAACCCTGCAAAAAACAATAAAGCTAAAGGTGGTCGAAGACTTTTGTATAATACTATATATGTCCTAAACCAAAGAGCTTCTATGATGAACTCCTATAACATTTTTCAATATTTTTTGTGTTCATTGTTTGTTTCCATCGACATTTACCTTCTTATCTGAAGTTCTGCTTGCTTTTTTGGGTTTGTGTGAGCTGCTGATTCAGATTCAGCAAATTCAGGGTGAAGGCTTTTATTCTGATCATAATAGAAAGAAAAATATAGTACCGAAATAAACCCTGAAATCCTCCCTTGAATTGTAATGTATGCGCGGCCCTGCAAAGACTTTTACACAATATGGTATGTTTAGAAACCACTGAAAAAATTTCTTCCACATTCTAAAAAATGGATATATAATAGAATATTGAGCATTTCAACAACAAAGAGTGCATTTTTTTCAGGCTTAGAATAACACAAAGATAACAGGTATATAGTAGTTGGTGGAATAACTGTTCTGTATTAATTTTTAGTTGTAGCTTTATGTCTTGATATGCTCTGCATTCGTTCACATTTCTGTTTCATGCTTTACTTGTGATGCAAAAATCTGAGCTCAGTTTTGTTTTGTAGGGCTATTATTAACATTTATATTGCATTTGGTAGATAAAATACTGAATATCAAACTGTTTACAGTATGCATAGCCTTAATGTAACAATAGAGATGGTTGCATTACGATTGAACCTTTTACTTGCCTCTACTTTGCATCAGTGTAATCTGACAGATAAGTGAATTACTGGTAATCGTTTATGTCTTAACCCACAGGTACTCTTGCAGAAGAAGAGCCCCGGCCATGTGCTGTATCAGGGCATGGCCGCCACTGCCTCCTGAACGGTACAGTCTGCAGGGAGGGCTGGCAAGGCCCCAACAACGGCATCACCAACTTCGACAATTTTTTGTTTGCCATGCTTACTGTGTTCCAGTGCATCACCATGGAGGGCTGGACTGATGTTCTGTACTGGGTAATCCTGCACGCTATAGTAACAACAACACCACATTTTTAGGTCTATCCCATAAACTGTGCATTATGTCATGTTGTGGTTCATCTCATATTAAAAAAAACATTACAAATATTAGATCACCACACCCCCACTGATCTAAAATTATTCTGCTACAAGGTGAAAACAAGGTGATTTTATAGTTGTGGTGCTCTGCTGTTAAGGACAATTACATAACACACAGTCATAGTTATGTTTATTGTATGAAGACTGCATTTATCTCACAGGAAATCATTTACTGGAATCCAGCACTTAGGTATAAAACTGAAAAGCATCAGAACATATATGTAAATATATCGTTTTTGAATGAATTTCAACAAAGTCATAATAATTTCTAATTAATATCCAGTAAATTAAGTGGTTTATTTTACAGAAAATTCTTAACATAATTGCTCCCCTTGAAATGTACCCTTTATTTTTCACAAAGAAGATGAAACTCTGAACCTGAAAAAAAGACAGGCTCTGCTCACTTCAAAACCTTCAGCTTCTCATTAGTAGAAATCACCAACAGCTTTTAATTAGCCAAAACACTCCACACTGAAGCTCCTCTCAGAATGAGTTTTCATCACCATCCACCCACATCCTATTATTGATGGAGACCCTTATCTACGAAATAATGAATGTTTCTCTTCTTTTCTCCAGCGTTAACTCTCTCTCTCTGCCTCACGTACTTGTCTTCTCTCTCCAATATATATGTTGCCATGGCAATTCAATGTTAAAGCTGTTCAATGTGTTGAGTAACGGAAACTAGATGAACCTTAAAGAAAGATAGAAAGAGTGACAGATGGGTAGCTTAAGTCTGATCTCTGACCTTACTTATAGCAATCAATAAAGCATCACTGCACAGTTCACGGCTTTGTATTATATGTGTAGAGTGAAGGCAGAGTCGGAATGGTTGAATGCTTTCTGAGTTTGGAACGAGTCAGCATGCCATTCAGGTGAATGGAGTTAAAGACAGAAGTAGAAGTAGAGTCATCATCCCTCATTTATGGGCTCTCTTTGACATCGTTAGAATCTGGTTGATGTTGATCCAAACTCAAGTAAACTCAAAGTAATAAATGCCTGAATAAATGTATGAGATAAATTTAAAACCATAGAGCCGGAAATCAAAATAACCATCAAAAATCTAGGTGATAGTTATTATTTTCCCTCAAACATCAGTAACTCTGATTTTTAATATAGCTATCAGACAACATTCAGAGCCAGTTTCAGACAGCATTGATATTTTGTTAGATATCCCCTCAGTTTATATCAACTGACAAACCAGAAACTACAGTTCCGTGCAAAACATTAGGTTTATTGGTTTAGTAAAGTTCTAATGACCACACATATGCATTTCTCAGTCTTTATATTGTATATTTAAGATTCAATCTGATATATGTGACTATGTACAGCAGTAAAAACAAAACTTTCATGGAAAAACAGCTTCTATAAACCAAAGTGGTCGTATTTAGTGTCACCCTCCTTTGCACTTAACACGCCTTTAACCCTTTTGCCCAGACAATATGAGATTTATTGCATTAATTTCCTGGTGTTTTATTCAACACATGTAAGATGTTTCTAATTGTTTGTGCTGTTTCTTGCCATGGGGTCAGGGGTCACACTAAATAGTGACTTTAACCTTTACAGCACATTTAGTTCAGTTCTTTTGTGCATCTTTTAAGGCTGTGCACATACAGTATTTCCCGTGTTTTCTTGTTGTATGTGTAGAAAAGAGAATGAGAAATAAATATGTATGCTCATTTCAACCCTGCAAACACAACAAAGCTAAAGGTGGTGAAGACTTTTGCACAGTACTGTACATCACCAAAACTATGATTATAAGGTTGAACTACATCTACTGATTTGGTGAGAAACATCATTATTAGCAACATTATTTTTGCACAAGGAGTTGATAGCTATTGCTTATTGTGTAACCCCTACTCCTAGTTAGACTTCAAGCATGTTTTTAATCCAGTCTTTTTAGTATTATGGCAGGTGAAGACAGACCTTAATACACTGGGTGACATGAAATGATTAAACAATGAGGCATAAGTAGTAGAGTAGAGAGGCAATTGTGTGGTATTATAAACAAAAGCAATGTTAAATGAATAGACACATTAGGGAGAGAAAAGGATGAAAAAAAACCCCATCCTTTTACACGAACACTTACATAATCAAGATGTACAGTTCACCTTCATGAAACCACAATAGATTACAGCTGTAAATGTACAATGAAATACGAACAACAGCATATAAATTACAATTAACTAAAACTGCTAAAGTTCCGTCCTTTGTTTTATAGGTGAGGTTAATTCAATTTCCTGTTATATGATGTGTTCTGAAATTGACAGGCCTTTGTGGAGAAAGCTAAATTAAGAATTATGATATGTTTGGTTTTTTTTTGGCCGGTCTCCATGCACCCACGTACTCTGTTACTGCCTTGTCTTTAGATTAATGTAGAAAGCGAAGATACAATCCTGATATATTTGAGTAGTTTTAGAAAAGAATAATTGAAGCTCCCAAAACTTTGCAAATTGTGCATTTTTAGAATGTGACAGTGTCGCCATTAGACACTCTTTTTGTCCATTACTTTTAGAGATCATAGATGCTGGAGCCGACACTGTCATAAAGTATAAAAAATGATCGTATAATACTTAAGTAGCTGAGCTGCCTGAGTGGGTATGTTACGCCTGATTAAGTTGGAACAGTTTTGCTAAACCGCTCTAATTAAAGACACTTTGATTATAGTGAGATCACATTACTAATGCATATCCCTTAATATGGCTCTTCATTCATCACTGACTCAGTTGTTTCTCACATGCTGCCCCCTAGTGGTCATATGTATGTATTTCTAGCTGTAATTTTTCACTGTACAGAAACTCACCTTTATTGCCAGGAGGTAGTGACAATAATTACACAAAAAATCTGCACAGTTACAGCAACAAATCAGTGTATAGTAGATCCAAAGGAAGCAAAAGTAGCAGATAGAGATGATAAAAAAAGTTGGTAAAACTAGTAGCACAAACACTGTTTCAACTTGGCTTTCAACTTCAATTTAAGTAAAGACTTAAATAGAATTGAAAAAGTACAGGCTCTGAAATGCGCTCAAGGCATAAAAGTAACAAGTACCTTTTGAAGAAGACTCCTGGCTGTTTCTGTACAAAAGTGAACTCAATCTCACATCATATTAATGATATATAATGAGAAGACTATTTTATCTTCAAATCAAATAAAAGTCAATTGAATGACGGATATTATCTCTGCTTAAGTGTGCAAATCAGTGACATTCTGACATCTTTTCTCCACTGTCCAGGTTCCTATTCTGGTCTGTTTTGTCTCTAATATTGTTTTATTTTGATTTGTTGTGTGTGATATGTACTGATAAATACACCGATGATCATTTTTTTGGGTCCCATCCATTTGAATTGGTCTTGATATGGTAAACAAAGAGAAAATTTAAAAATAATTACCTATTTCTGGATAGACTAGAAAGTGCAGATATTTGTGTTAAAACCTATGATGTAAAAGAGTGATTGATTGATTCATGTACACACATTATATATATATACATATACCCTACAAATATGTATATATTGACATTTACACGTTTCCACATATACCCTATATTAGCCCTAAAAGGAGTGGGAAACCCCCATTCCATAGTCATATAGTACTTAGTATAAATTTTTTCAGCTCCTTCCTATCAGTAAATGTACATTACATAGTATATTCAAATACTGTTGTAATCATAAATTGTATTACTTAAGTATTGTAATAATGATCCAACATGTACTATCATCTGTATTATTTACGTTATTATTACTGTCATCATTACTACTATCATTTATATTCATATTTTATTTTGTAATACGATTTTATTACTATCATTATGACATCACAACATCACTACTACAATATCAGTCAGAATAGTAATAATAATAATAAGAGGAAAATCAACAACAGAACTAATGTTACAATTTCTATTTTAAACAGATTATCACAAGTATCACCATTACCATATTATACTATCATCAAAAAAATAAAAAGTTTTCAGAAATGTGATAATTCTGCAGAAGGACAGAACCAAATCCTCATTTACTTTTTACCTTTGAGTGAAAAATGTGTAGAGATAAGTAACAATTGTTGCTAATTAACCACTTTTTCTCATTTATTGCTTGTTTGTGAGTAGATGAACGACGCCATGGGCTTTGAGCTGCCGTGGGTTTACTTCGTCAGCCTCGTCATCTTCGGCTCCTTCTTTGTTCTCAACCTGGTTCTGGGTGTGTTGAGTGGGTAGGTTTTGAGCATGTCCATTTTTTCCTGGTCTTCTTGGGAGGTTGGGGTATAATTCACTGCGCTAACTCAAAAATGTTGTGCTCTTCTTTCTCCAGAGAGTTTTCTAAAGAAAGAGAGAAGGCCAAAGCTCGAGGAGACTTCCAAAAGCTACGTGAGAAGCAGCAGTTGGAGGAGGACCTGAAAGGCTACCTGGACTGGATCACACAAGCGGAAGACATCGACCCTGAGAACGAGGAGGAGGGAGACGAGGAGGGAAAACGCAACCGTGAGTTTTCAGAGATGTGGAGAATGTAAACGCCTCTGAAATAATGTTACGCATCTTTTTGCCCCAGAAATAGTGAAAGGTGCGCGATGAGGTTGAGGAGGACACATTATACTGCTCTTCTCATTCACAGATAATCTGTTTTTTCTCTTAGAGCGGCAGTGTTTTATATATATATATTTTTTTAGCATCACAGGGCAAAAAAATCTGTAATTACATTCCAGCATATCATAATTCAAGCGGTCAGACTGTTGGAAATCTACTCTGTGATGCAGATTTTTGGCTAATCATAGGTGTTTTGAAGCAGGTAGGGGGTTGGATTTGTGACTGTCTGCTGTATCTAATGGTCAGACTCTGTCAGATGCCACCAGGATACGACTCTACTGCTCTGCTCTGGGAAAAGTGGCTTCCATTTTACATAATGTCAGGAAATGCCAGGTCATTTGTATTTATACAGTAGTGGAAAAGAAGTTGTTGGACACCCTTAAAATTTAAAAATCTCAAATTTTATCAAATAAGTATTTCATGAGGTATAGATGGCTGCATCAAGACAGACACAGACAAGTGGGAATTTTTTGTTTATTTTTATAAAAAATAATAAAAACAACCAAATAACAAACTAAATTCTTGACAGTTTCAACATTTCCGGGATGTGTTTCATTATCTTGCTGAAATATCCAGTTTTGACCTTGACTGAACAGTACATGTGAAGAAATGACTATGTGGTTGCAATATAATGCAATATATCACAAATACATAGGATGTCCAAAAACTTTTTTCCTCCTCTGTATTGAATCATTTGTTGTGGACTAAGAGGAGGGAGCTGCCAAAGGAAGATGTGCGCTCTCAAATTCTGGCATTTTTTCCATGTAACATTCAGCCCTTTCAGGTTTAAATATTACATAGAGGCTGTACCCAGTTCATCTGTGTAGAAGTTACCCTAAGTGATCATAAGTACAGATGTTACATTTACACACCATCATTTTCTGCCGATTGTAGACGTACTCCTCAAATACTTTTAGCATTTTATACAATTACGGCCAAAATGTTTGACAACGACAAATGGATTCTTTGCTTAAATGTGATTTATTTGTCAATGTAAGTCTTTGAAACCTATTTAATACTTTGAATTGCTTTTCAGTGTACCTCAGAAACAGGTGGAATTTTTTTAATAAAACTTACAAATGTAATAAAAGAAAACTTATTTAATTCCCAGAACTTTAGGCCACGTTTGTATATTATATCTTTCTACAAACTTGGTTTCATACAGTCTACAGCTGTCATCCTGTGGCAGTGAACTGGTGTATCATTCGTTAGCCCAGTGATATATTAATTAAAACACAAGAAGAGGTATTTTAAACACATTTTTTAATGCTTTCTTTCTCCACATTACCGCATATATTCTTCTCCTTGCTACCCACATTGATTCAAAAATATACATACATTTTCAGTCTTTTTTCCACAATATACTGCATATAATCACACATGTTTAACAACAGTCTTGTATATGAAGCTGTTATTATTTTGTGCATTGCTGTACTGTATATAGTATATACCGTACATGTGCCTGTTAGGAATCATTGCGTAGTGCTTTATTAGAGTTACACATTTTGGTTTTGAACCAAAACCACATTACCTCTTGAGGTGATGCTGTGAAATAAGCACATAAGAATGATTTCTGCTGCGACAGTAATTTCAGAAGCTGCACTAAGGAGGTGGGCGACAGTGGTGCTGTCATTTATTTTCAGTTGTATGGTGGGGCCTTGTGTGTGCTGGTCACCATGACAACATGGATAAATGTGGATCCTTCTGAGTGTATAAGACAAAGTGATTCAGAGAGAGTAAGAGAATATTTAGCATGTGGGGCATGAACGATCAATATGGAGAATTATAATCATTTTAATAAAATTGCCATTTCTGATTAATCATTTGACTGGTGCAGAAATGGATGTATCTGTGTCTGATTTAAAAGAAACATCTTATGACCTTTAAGATGCAGTTTGGATTTACTTAAAAGAAAACCAAGTATCATATCTACCAGCAGTCTGATGATGAATATTATTAAAGTCATAATAATTACAATCATAAATAACAACAACAATAATTATTTAATCTTAATAGTTTCTTTTTTGAAGAAAATTAAAAGTATTAAGCTGCTACATTTAATATCCTGCACATGGGTTATTGGGAGGTTTATTACATTTAACGAAAGCTAAGCCTAAAACAGAAAATAGCAATTAAAAATAATTATACTAATTGAGAAAGAAAAACAAAACTCAAAATTCATGGCGTACAAGAATAAATGGCCTTCCTCATTATGGCCGCTTTAATAAACACTGTTGTATATTTACTTGCTGTCATGGCATTCTTTCAACCTACATTTTGCATTTACGGTTACATTTCATAAAATCAAATCTATAAATCAAAGTTGTCTTTATAATGCCTGAAAACTCAAAGTAACTTCCACTAAAAGTCAACTGAAATTAAAAAATAAACAAATGGAAGATAATAAGGAAGATAATAAGGAAAGAAAAATAACGATGGAATATACAGTATGTATCATTCTGCTACTCCATGCATGGTAACAGAGACCAGAAATAAACAGTCAAGCCCAGCTGTCTGCAGATTTCATACACTTTTTCTATTTTTTTCTAGACTCAACACTCACAGCAGTTTACTCTATCAATCTGTTTACTCTTATTCCTCTGTGCTGTTGAGTTCCACTGTTGTCTGAAGTCAATATTCAACACATCAGTGAGTTTTGCACTGTGAGACAGATTTCTTCTTTATGAAACGGAGGGGGACCCTTTTTAACCAAACAGTTCCTAATGACGACCATCACACAAACTGTCCCCTGCCTTTTTGTCCTTTTTGTTTATCCTCTGAAAGTATTGTCCATCTGACTGCTTTGTCCAGCTCAGATTGACCTCTACATTCTGGTCTTTCATCCTTTGTTTGACCTAAAACAAGAGTTCATAACATTGTTAACATCAATATTTTACACATTTTATACTTACTTAAGCTTTGTTTTAGCTTCAAGATACTGTACATTTATAGACATAATACCCATGACATCGAATTCTAGTTTTATTTTTTCATTCAGTTTCCTTCTTTATGTAGAGTCAACTAAAATAATCATTTATTTTCTCATTTTTATCAAGTCAAACTTGATGTACCTGGTTCAGGATTTGTTCCATCACTGCAGGGTCATTCAGATCCAGAGAGGAGCTGGTTTTCAGCTGCAGCCTGATGAATTGCCTTTTAACTGTAAACGCATAGATTTCTTTAGAAAATTTTTAAGTATAACTTTAATCAAACATTAAAAAAGTCCATTAATTATTCATAATTAGGTTGTAAACACTTTGTCCATTTCAAAGCTGTTATAACACAGTAGACATTAAGGGCAGAGTCAGACATGTACCTTCACGGTGAAGCCTCAGGTTCATTGGTTACTTACCCTCTTCTGTCTTCACCGGGCAACATTTATACTTTTAAGCTATATATAATATGTAACTCAGCGTTATAAGAATTTAGGATTTATTCATACATTTTCTGAATCATTTAGTCCTCAAGAGGGTTGCATGGCTGTTGGAGCCTATCCCAGTCAGGACGGGGTAAACCCTGGCTGTGTTGCCAGTTTGTCGCAGGGCTGACACATACAGATGAACAACCGTCCACTCTCTCAGTCACACCAATGGGTGATTAATGCATTTAGCATATCAGTTTAAATGGCTGACACACTAAGGCTTTGGTAGTATTGTTTACCTTAATATTTCCAGGTTGCCATCAGCAGTTGTTATCATCATGTAAACTGGTTATAAAGTGATAATTTGTGATGCTTTTTACACTTTCCACATGCAGGAATGTATTCTGGCGGATGGATAAAATTTTGGACCTATAAGCAGAATTGACTATGACATTGGTATCAGTAATATATCAGTTTACATTCCTACTTATAAGTCTTTACAACCTAATTAATCGTCTATTTGTTAAACCCTTTAAATCTAAACACCAAGTGAATCATGGGATACAAACCGGGCTTGGTGTAGCAAATAAACGGGGCCTTGAGGTCACAGGGCCAGTCCTCCCATAGTCCATATTCTCCAAAGAATGCCAGAACACAGTGTTCGAAGTTAAGAGCATTATTGGGCTCGGATGTGAAACTATTCCAGTATCTAAATGTAGAGTTACTTCCATCTATCCATTTCCAGGAGTCCCTGAAAAGGCCAATCCAGACTAACCATCCTGCTGCCACTTCTTTGATCTTCTGGTTCTCTGCCTCATTTCTCACACTGGCCAGGTCAGTGTAGTAAGATCTACAGTAGCTCTGGGCATCACTCCATGAAAGGGCTCTAGTAAGCACAAATGCCACATTCGGCCCTAAAAAAAAAAGGTTATTTACAGTCAGGCCAAAATCTCTCTGACAGATTAATTTTGTTTTTCATGTGAATAATAGTTTCTTTCACTTGCATTGACACGTCTTTGGACCTAATATTGAGAATTCCTGTGAACAGATACCAAAAGTAAATTCAACATATGGACTCCAGATCCAGAACCAGAACCGATCTGCTTCATTTGTCATATTTATCAAGTTAATGAACATTAACAATCATCCAGATTGACATTAACATCTCACTCTGGATCTATGGGAAGTATGTACAGCAGTAAAAACACAAGTTTCAGGGAAAAAAACAGCCTCTATAAACCAAAATGGTAGAATATGGTGTATCCTCCGTTTGCACTTAACATGTTTTTAACCCTTTGATTCAGACAATATGCATTGATTTTCACATGTCGGATGCTTCTAATTGTTTGTGCTGCTTCTTGTCATGGGGTCAGGGGTTGCACGAAATAGTGACTTTAACTTTACAACCCATTTAGTTTAGTTGCATTTCCTGAATTTTCTTGTTAAAGAAGAAGACCTGAAGAAAACAGAATGAGAAATAAATATGTGTGGTCATTTCAATCCTGCAAAAACAGCAAAGCTAAAGGTAGCCAAAGACCTTTATCCTGTACATTCAGAGTGCGCACATTTAAAACTTGAATATATAACTAGAAGATTTTATGCTGAAACCAAACGATTGTTTTATATTAACCTACTGTATGAGGATGCTTTTAATAAACCATCTTTTAAACATAAGAATTGTACACATCTTACCTCTTAAGTCAACACAGATTGCTGGAAGAAGTGTGGTACAGAGGTTATCATCCCAAAATCCATCATCCTTCATAGTCCCGCAGAGTTGTCCACTTTCACAATTGTTTGGTTCGTAAGGAGACCATTTCCTGAAGTCCATTTCTCCATCTTGGTAGAAGCTCATGTTTGACAATGACCACCTCCAGCTGTTCACATCATCATGCAGCCCTATCCAGGCTCTCTGAAAGCAACATTTGTTATATTTGTTTTAGTCTTAGTGGTTATCTAGAACATTCAGTATCAGCTTAAGTTAAAGCTACTCTTTTTTTTTATTTTTTTAAACCAGTCATTTTGCAAAAAATTATTTCAGCATTTTCAACAGGTGATATCAGAAATAAGATATATAATAGAAATATTTCATTTTCATGATTGTACTTAATCTTAAATTATTTGGTATAACTGGACATAAATGGCTTTGCTAGGTAACAACAAAATATAGAAAGATTGAGAATTTACATAGCTTAAATGTCCATGTATCATTTGGCTTAAATTTGCCATTTGGTTCAAGATCTTCACATCCTCCATGTTCTCCACAACGGCCAGGTCTGTGTATTTTTCTCTGCAGTAGCCTCGTGCTTCACTCATGTTTTTTCTGTCATAAATAAAGTCGTACTGACGTGAGTGGACGGTACATAGCCCTGTGAAGACAGACATATATATATATATATATATATATTTATCATATCTAAGCAAAAAAACAAACAATAAAAGTGACTATTGCGTCACTTTGCAACATTATATTTCTGTGTATACGCATTCAAAAATCTAGTCTAATGTAATGGTTCTTGTTAATCAAAGGAATGCAACTTTTTGTATTAGATTACTTTTGCAAGTATCTTCATTCTAATGGGAATATTGGATTAGTACCTGCACAGTTTGGTGAAAAAGTCATAATGTGGATAGTAGTGCCATTTTGATAAACAAATGTTATTATGAGTCTGCTTGCTGGGGGTCAGAGTCAAATCAGAATCAGAATACTTCATTAATCCCAGGGGGAAATTTTTTTGTGTCACAGTTGCTCCATTCAAGTACAATGGTATCAAAGTATATATATACTTTGATACCATTC
>JAPQRQ010001208.1:0-16329 GCA_037367365.1 Apogon talboti
AATTTGGAAATTATGAGCAATTTAAAAAAGTTGGGGTGTCGAAACACCCCAGGTGACTAACGTAGGGTTAAGTACATGTTTCTGATAACATGCCTTTTTTTTGTTTTTTGTCTTTTTTCTTTTTTTTTTTTTTGTCTTGACACTCAATCAAGTACCTCAGTGTGTGTTTTGTAATGGAATGCCAAATCTACAAATCTACCCATGGGTATAAATAAAGTAACCTTGAATCTTGAATAATTACCGTCTTTCTCTTAAGTAAGGTATTGAATTCATAGCTTCTGTGATGTGATAGTATTACTTTCACTGCAGTAAAGGAACTTCTTTTACCACTGGCTGTTTTCACTTACAGTATGTGTGGCAGTTATATAATTTTTTTTTACATGCTTGTTGCGGTATAAATATTCCTCAAAGTACACTCAAGTCCCTTCTTCCCAACATGACTCATAAGCCTTTCAGCTGGTGAACAGAGCTGTTTATAACACTCCCTGGCATCATCAACACTACATGTCACACCAGCAGCTCCTCACTCACACACAGGTATCAAGTCCCTTAACTAACTATCATGCCACTCTGTGTTGTGTTTTGCAGGCAAACTATCGTTCTTTCCTTCGTCAAGTCCTGGAGGAAGTCTTCCACCCTGACAGACTCGAATGTTCTGACATCGAGCACATGTCCGGAGGCCTCACAGACCTGCTGAAGACCGGTTTCAGTATGTTTATGAAGGTCAGCCTGCGCTCATGCAGTCACACAGGTTTATATGTATTGAAGTCAGTTTATTGGACTAAGAGCTGTACATGGACACACAAGCTACTTCTGTTCAATTCACTGTGAGAGCACATCAGACAGTTTTATGAGTCCAGTTCACTACAATGTGTGCCAGACTATACAGGATATTGAAAAACAAAAACTCTTGATCAAAGTGCTGCACAATCAGAAACAGTAAAAACCATAAAATTCTGTAATGAAAACACACAAAAACCACAGGATCATAAAAACACCTCAAAGAACAGGGTGCTTTATCCCCAGCTGCATGCCATCTCCATCCCTCTGCCCTGCTTTATCTGTCTCTCACAACTATAGCTAATAAATCCTCAAAATGCCCAAATAATAAAAAAGCAACAAAACACAGAGGCCAATGTAAAAGACAAATGGCCAGTCTGCAGAGGATGGTAATTCTCATACAGGGCTTCTAACAAAAAAACATTCCATTCTTTTTTTTTCAACTATCAAGAAAACAGCAAGGCAGGAAATTAAGTAAAATGCATGATGTGGAGGGGATGTATCATGTCATTAGAAGTCAAAATGTAAACTCCTCCATTTACAATTATGCACAGATAGTGCAACAACAATTTCCATTTCCAGTTTCATTTAAATATAATTTCATTTAAAATAATGTAATGTTTGAAGAGCAACATGAACAGACAAACAAAAGATTGTGTAAAATGTGTACATTCAGTTCACAAAGACATTATTCAGCAGGACTTTGGGTGAATCAGTGCAGGCGGGAACTCTTGGCTCTGGTGAACAGGTTGTTTGAAAAGGACCAATCCACGAAAATATGTTTGGCAGGATGATCAAAAAATGAAGGGTGAAGTGAGGTATGGAATCAGGTTTGAGCTGCCCAGTGAAAGAGGAATGTACTGGTTAAATGGTCTTCTTTGCAGCCTGATAATGTAGACTGATATTTTCTGTTGCTTCTATGCAGTATGAAATCTATATACAGTATATCTATATCTATACTATAGATATACCAGGAATTCCATCCATCTGTCCCAGATTTTTGTCCAACCCTTTTCTCAGACACTGTTCACCTGATTCTTTCAAATTTGACACACATGTTCTTTACCACTGGGACACATGCAGTGCACAGTGTCATGGCTGAATTTAAATTTTTAGATTTTTTAGAAACGTCTGAAAATTTCAACTTAGAAAATTTGTCCAACCGATTTCTCGGACACTGTTCACCCAATTCTTTTTAAGACATGTTCTTTACATGTGCTTTTCTCTTAATTTTTGCTCTTTTTTTTTTTTTACAAATTTTTGGAAAGTTTTTTAAAAGATTGACTCAAAATGAATCCCTCGTAGAGTATCAGTGAGGGGGAGGAGGGGCAACGTGTTGTGCAACCAGGAAACTGGGGTTTTAGTAGACTTTTTCTCTTGTTTATCAAGAAATGAAAAATACTAGAATTAATATACAAATTTAAGAGAAACTGGAAATATGTGCAGCTGTAAAATGGACCAAGATTCACATTTTGATGCCCTCTTCTCTACAGATGTTTTTTAAATGGGATATTATATGTCTTACTCTGCAGAATTTAAATCGTTAAATTAAAAAAAAGTGTTCTGTATCTTTTAAGAAACCCTGCATTGAGTAGAAGGCCTCAAAACAATAAAATTTGCTTTAAAACAGTGATATAAGCTCCAATATGCAGAGCCAAGTCATTCCAGAGTTTGGTGCTACAACTAGAGGCACATGATCTCCTTTGCGTTTCAACCTAAATCTTGGGATCATCACAAGCGACTTGGTCAGCTGACCTCAGAGATCCAGATTGGGCAAGTGGTTGTAAAGGGTCAGAGACATACAGTAGTGTGCAAAAGCTTTATTAAAAAGAAAACAACAAGGAAATATAGGGAAATACTGTGCACAGCATTAAAAACTCACAAAAAATATAAACTACAGCCTCTATAGTCGGTGTATTCAGTGCGATCTCTGTTCCTATGACAACAATTAGCACCAACAATAAGAAAAATTGACATGTGTTGAATGAAACCAGGTGTAAAACACTAGAAGATCAGTTCAGTAAAACTCTTGTCTATGCAGAAGAGTTCAAAACATGTTAAGTACAATGGAAGGTCACACTAAATACTGGATACTTGAGTCTATTTTTTTTTGTGTGAAATTCTCACTTTTAATGCTGTTCTATAGTAAAGTTGTGTCTTGTTACAGGGACTGAAAAATGTGTATGTACATTATAATATATAATTGTACTCTCGCTAAAACAACAAACTTACTTGTGGCCTAAAGCTTTTACACAGTACTATATGTCTAGTTGTCTACGTAATAATTGGAAAGCAATTAAATCTTAATCTTGTTGCTGACACATACAGTGAAACACTGAAGGAAAGCCAGTATCTAGGAAATGTACTCAGGTTGAGATGAAAGTATGTTAAAACCTATTCAATGTCACTGAATGAGGAAAAAAAAGATGCGACTTCAAAAGCTCCAGCTGGAAAAATGTCAGTTTTAAAAGTGAAAAAGTAGTGGAAAGAATGTAATGGGTTCATCCTTCAGTTCCACCAACTTTAATGGAAATCAATGCATGTTGTGTAATAATGCTCACAGTTAAATAGTAATGAAAATATAAACTCCTGTATGGCGTTAGTAACTCTGTGAATCTGTACCAACAACACAACCGCTGTCGACAGAAACCACCCTCTCCCATCTGAAAACATCTCACCAGTAAAAAACCAAAAGAGCGGCAAAAAAGAAATGTAATCTCTGACTATCTTCTCACCCACAGTCTCTGCAAACACGGTTCAGAGAAGCACTCAGCCAAGAATCACTAACATCTTTTTCATTTGTGACACGCAGTTAACCTCCAAAAACAACAGTCTCGACAGAAGGTGCAAGGACAGAATGTTTCCAAGAACAGGAATCTGTTCTCTAGAGCAAATAAATCTAAATGTACAGAAGTTATAAAACAAAATGCTTGAGTAGAAGTTGATGTGTTAGATATTAGGGCTGTAAATTGCAATTGAACATCAGTTTGCATGGTTTTAGTGCTTTTCAGCCAAGATTCAGTGCATCCTAAAGTCTTTCATAACATCCATAAGTCACTTTAGTTTGGGTCGAATTGAACTTCGGAAAGGAAAAATGCTGGTTGAATAAGCACATAAATATTACACTGTGTCACAGCTGAATATAATAGTTGTTGAGGACCATAACCTTAACAGAAACAGGGGAGGAAACTAATTGATGTCAGTGATGGAAACATCTTAGTTTATTCTGTATTTTCACGCTGAGACGTTGCTGTGTAGAAAGTGCTACACCAATATGTAAGTGCCTACGCGTACATTAGTTCAGTTCTTTCATTTTTGTGGGTTGTTCTCTGGCTCTTTATATTCTGCATGCATCCAAAGAAGACACAGAGCCCCAAAGCGGTGCAGTATGACTGTTTTGGTCAAATGTTTTTTCTGCGATAGACATGGATTTTTGGGCTTTTGGGTAATGTATATCCAGCACAGATCAGATCACTATCCACAGACTGATTATCCCAACATCTGGACCTGCTTAAACTGATGATTACCCAGGGGGAGGCATTAGTCTGGTTGTGTAACTATGGCCTGGTTCTGCACAAATGAACAAACTTGGCCCAAAAACTCCCGACTCAGACAGACTGAACCTATAAACCTGAGTATGCTATAGGAGCACGGTGCACACCCTTCTATGCAATAAAACCACCCAAATAAAAGGGCTATTTTTATCCGTACGGTGTTCTGCGGTCCCTAGAGGTTACAGCCTTAAACACTCTGCGCTCTGCAGGCGTCTAAACTTCCTTCAACTGGATCGTTACCAGTCTGTGACCTAAATGTGCTTTTGTGTATGTCTGCCGTCCCAGGTTCACTCTCTGCTCAGAGTCTCTTTTGTCCAGTTTCGTGCTCCTTAGAAGATTATCATAGCCACAGCTCACGCAATTAAAGGCACAATCTGAACATGTAGACCCTACATTTCAGACAGGAAGTTAAAAGTGGTCACGTCTATCCATCTAGTAACATCGGAGCCCTTAAAGCACTATATTTGCACACATTTGTTTGTACTTTGACGTAAAAGTGTTTAAATTAAAGCTGAGATGCGGAGCCTTCAATCCCCTTCCATTCAAAAAACAAGTAGTTTTCGATGTTCATTATTATTATTATTATCATTATTATTATTATAAATCATTGACCTTCACTGACTTTGAGAGTTGTAGCTTTTTCTCACATTTATCTGCTGAAGGAAGAAAGTTTCTCTGTTTTCACCAGAAATTAGAGTTTAACAAGGTTAGTTTCAACACAAAAATGATAGAGGCTTATAGGCAACATATCTTGCACCCAGCGGTACAATTTTAGCAAAATTAGCATTAATATCATTTATAGTATACAACCCAATAATAGGCAGTTGATTTATTTCACACCGTCAGTAGACAAGTTTGTCTGCTTTTTATTTCAGTGTTTTCCAACATGCCAGAAAATAAGGAACTTTAGATTCTGCCAAATTCCCCTCGAATCTGGAGTTCTCCTCTTCCAGTGTAAACACCCATAACTACCATGGTCATTTGACCCGGGGATGAATGCAGCGTTTTGCCAACTGTAACCTTTCACACTGAAGATAAAATCCACATGTTGGTGTATTTATTGTTCAGGGTGAAAGGGTTTAATAAAGATAGGATTCGAACATTTAGAGATTTTGAAATTTTCAGTGAGGGTTGAGGAGAAGATGGCAATTTAATATTTTTTTGTGGTTTAATAAACTTTTTTTTGCGGAGAAAAGAGTAAGAAAATATTCAAATGAACTCTATTCAGTGCAGTCTGTTTTTATTATGTCTCATGAATGAAGGAGGTCTTTAAAGCTGAAATCGGGGGGAAAATTAGCAGATTTTTAAACTTCTTCCTTCTCAGTTTGAATCAAGACTAAATGTAAAGATACAGGAAGCTGAGGCTGTTTCACACAGCTGTGGAAAAGACAAGGCCATTTTCTAAGCTTCAGCTTCATTGTACAGCAGTGGAGTCACATCTGACAGAATCTGATCAGCGATCAGTAGTAACATCAGTGAGTTGTGGATTTAACCCTCCTACCTGCATCAATACACCTATGACACTGTCCGCAGGTTTTATACACACAAATTGAGACCAAAGAAACTCCAGTGTGTAAAATTTAGTGGGATCTAGCAGTGATGTTGCAAATTACACTTTCTGACATCTCATCCTTACCTACAGTGCTGGTGTTTTGTCCTTTCTGGGCTTTTTTTTTTCTCCACACATTGGTCGATGGGTCCAGTCTTTCAGGCTTCCCAGTGTGATTTGAACTAAATTTGCAGATCTGAAACCTCCCTCAGACCACAGTGCAGACCAAACAGCCAGTCTTTGGTCCAACCAGAAAGAGGTTTCCCATGGCTTGGTCCATGTACTGTATGAAAACACTTTTTGGATAGCTCAGATTTTCAGACCAATCTCATGATGTTACACATTAAAAACAAAACAAGACTATTAAAAAAAAAACAAAAAACAATAAAATGGAATACAGAAACATAGTGGTGCCATGTGGTGGACTATCTAGAGGTCACCTGCTCTTCCAGATCTGTCTTTTAAGGTGATTATATACCAATGACTGCATAATTATGAATGCTGTATTTGATTTCATCTACACACTGGACCTTTAATTCAATTTGCTTGGGTCTATATTAACATCCAAGCTCTGATTTATAAAGCTTACTTTTCATCCACCAAACAAAGTGTGTTTTTACTCAGTGACAGCTTGGCAAAAACAAAGGGAAATGAATGCTTTTATCAGAATAAATATCAGATGGATGTACTTCACCTTGAGGACAAATAAACCTCACTCTCCTCTATTCTGTTCATTGTCACTCGAAGTCACACCTCATATCACACCTCAGGTTTATACATTACTATAAGCCCCTCCCCCCCTCGGTGCGTCCCATGGCGGTGCACATGGTCCAGACACTCGTAGCTGGAGTCCGTGTTTTAGATTCCGCGAACCCACCGACAGAGCTCTGCACATGGAGCTGCTCCGTCGTCTCCTTCTCCTGCATTCGCATCCGAACTCAAAATATGACATGAGCAGAAAGCAGTCGTTCACATATTTTTCAGTAAACACATGTTGAATCATCCCTGACACGCTTCACCCCAGCCTTCTGGTGTTTCACGTGTACAGCCACTCTCGCCTCGGGGCCGCCCCCCTGCAGCTCTGATTGCCTGATTAGGATTCACAGGCGGCAGATGTGACCTTACCGCCAGCCAATCACACGCCGCTATTATTCTGCGACAGCCAATTGCGTGCAGCAGAAGCACCTCGCTCTGTTGTTCCGTAAAAACTCATCTTAAAGTCGGCCTCAGTCACATATTGTGTTTTCCTTATGCAGGTGAGGCTCAGTTTTTGTTTGGTGTGTGTGTTTTTGTGCACACCTGCCCGGCTGTCCACGTGTCAGCCGTCGTAACACCAGGGTGAGACGACATGAGCGACCTTCTGTCCTCACCGAGTCCACCCTCATCAGTATCATAGCGATGTCAGTGGTTTCCAGCTGAGTAGTGAGTCAGAAACACAGAGAGAGTCAAATATACTCATACTTGGAGGGAATGATCAAGAGTTCCCTTTATAACAAGGATTCACTGTTTTATTTTAGGGACCAGAAGTAGCCTGAAAATATACAATCAGTCACAGTGTCCCTCTCCAACTTCCAGGTGACTCGACCACATCCCAGCGACAACCCTCTGCTCTTCCTCTTCCTGGTCGGCGGGGTCACGCCTGCAGAGCTACGCCTCGTCAAAGAGCTAGTCTCCGCCCACAAACCAGGGATGCAAGTGAGTATAGTCACAAGTCAGAGTCAACAAGACTCTAAACTAGTGTCACGTGATGAGCAGATGGAGAATAAAATCTGAAAGGGTCAGATTGATAGGAGGAAGGAACCAGGTCATCACATCACTATTATCCAAATGTTTTTCCTCCCATCACCTTACCTGTTTACTGTTCGAATTAGGCCTAAATTAGGACAATTTAGGCCTAATTCGTGTCCCCATTACCTCACTCTCTCAATACCAATATAAAAATGAAAACCCCGCAAATTGCATAAAATTGACGTTTCCTCCAGTGGCTCAATGCAGTTAGATTTCTCTATTATTTGGTGAATTGCCAGGAACAAACATTTCAGAAATGTTCTCATTCTGGCTTTGAATTAGTGTTTATGTTTGTGTGTTCACAAGGAAAGATTGGGGCATCAGAGAGAATATAACTTGCTATTTGACTGACTAAAAAAAAACATTCCAGTAAATGGTCATATCTATGGTAAAATTTAAAAGCTGACAATAATTCTATAAATGTGGCTTTCACCGTTGTAACATATAACAAAAGATGCTTCATTGTTAGTATCACTGTGATTAGTGATTTATTGAACATCTCTGCCTTTGATTGTTTTTCATAAATACATCTTAAAAAGCTAAAGCTAGGCCATATGACCAAAAAATGAAGGTCTCCAGAGGAATTAATCTTGATTTTCCCATGTGGGCATTTTCCATGATCTTCAGAAAACAAAACTTCACTTAATCTAATTAATTTGATGCCCTGCCTACTACAAAGTTATATGTTAATGGATAGATTCACTGGAAAATTCTGTAAGAAAGAATAAATAATAAAAAGGAATAATTTTCTCCATGCAGTGCTTTATAAATGCATAAATGAAAGATTAATCCAGGTATGGCTCAGCATTACAATACAGACTGAATTATATTCATAGGGTAAATTAATTTGACAGTAAAGTCCAATTTCTCACCAGTGGCCATGAAAATCACATCCTTAATGAAAATAAGATGGATAAGCAGTGATTCTTGAAAGGTAGGTTCACAGACGGCAAGGTTTGAGGTATCTTCATAATCCCAGACATGCAATTTTGAGTCATCAGTAATTTATAATAATAAACAAACAACAACAACCAACATCAGTCATCCAACAACAAGAAATACTGACCTAATTCCAAATTACACTGTGTCATTTACAAGTATAAGTGACTCTCTAAACCTGTTCATTCTGCATTGACTGTATGTAAATTCACACCAGACAGACGGGTCCACACCCTGAGCATTTAGATTCAGACCAGTCCAGTCCAGAAATATGGATGAATGATGAGAATATGATTGACTTTAAACCCTGACCTACATACGCAGGAGGCGTCCATCAGGTGTAGAGATAAGAGACCCATCTGAGGTGCATACATATTACCCGGTATTTGCCAGTTTTTGGGTGATTTAATTCTTGATTACACATGCAGTCCACATACACATGCAAAACATGCAAATTAATGCGTGTTCACCAGGGGAGAGGAGTGTGAGAAAAGCAAAGCAGGAGATCAGGCAGGGTAATGTGTGTTTGTCTTAATACAAGGCTTTGAGAAAGAGGCCAGAGGCAATGAAAGGCCTGGAAACGATCAAAGCCTTCCATCTGTAATCAGGAAAAGTGAATAAAGGCTCAGCTTATATAATATCCTGCTGGCCATCGTGCAAACACACAGCCCTCAGCGCCCGTTCGCTACCCTTAGGACATACAGTACCTGTACAACATATACAAGCCAGACATTTACGGCCATTTTTCACATTAAACTGCATAAAGTTGCTGTTTTCTCTGAAACATATTTTCTGTGCTGCTGCAGATAGACCTGAAGCCCATTGTAGGTGTTGACTAGAGCTGCAGAGAAAACAGATTTGATGCTTTTACTTGAACTAGAACACACTTTTAATGCTGTGTACTCCTATAAACCTGCCATTTGCAAACAGAGGGGTTTTATATTCTGCATCAGGTTCTACTACATGTATAATGTAAAGCATCTACTAAGATACCAACAAAATATTCTGAGAAATTAATACAACCTGCATTTCAGTTGAAACTTTGTGTTAGATACCTAAACCAGAACTGCACCGTTTTTTACTTCACTTCTTTTTGAGCCGTTACCCTTATTGAAATTTATACATAACCTTCAATATCTGTTGACAGATTCTGAGGTTTTATAGTAGATAATCACATAATTTCTTTACAGCAAACTTTTTCATGGCCGTACGTCAAATTCTGTCATTTACACAACTACGACATCCATCAACAGCATCAACACATTTAGCATTAAAACCTGTGCTTGAGTCTGTTTGTTCTGTATAGATATAAGATTATTTAAAACTCCAGGTTAAATGCATCTATGTGGAAATATTACATCCTGGTTTGTGCATTTCTGCTTCAGTCCACATCTGAAATAACATCAACACGTGGTGCATATACACTGTTATTTATGTTTACTCAGCCTCAGTGATTTCAGTTTTGGACTAAGTTTTGTGTTCTCTGATGTATTTCGTAAAATAATTTATTTTAAATAGAGGTGGAAAACCATCAGTACTACTGTGAACTCAGCCTAAAATAATAAAAGCAAATAAGATGATCATTTGACTCTTCATCCCAGAGGAAACACATTAGATAAAGAGTCACAACATTTACAAGGCACCTGAATCCTGCGCCTTGTTGACTGCCGGTTTTTCACTTCACCCTCCCTGACATTCAAGCGTGCTTCATTTGGAAGTGTTGAGGTACGCACGGTGACCTGAGTGGACCTGAATGGGTGTCTTGTGCTCTGCCCCAGGTGCTGGTTCTGTCCACTCGACTGCTGAGGCCCGCAGATATCGCCGAGCTCCTCTTCACCACCCAAAGACTGGCTCCTGATATCGGTGTCTGACGGCGTCACGTGGAAAGACACATGCAGAAGAACACATGCGCCAAAAATGTGGGGAGAATAACGAGAGTCTTTGTTAAATTCAAGGAGACGGAGTGCAAAGAAGCAACAAAACATTCCTATCTGGCAAACAACTAATAAGTTCTGCTGAATACGATTTTAAAGTACGGTATAAATTAATTATATAAAGGGTTTCTTTTCCTCAGGCACAGAAAGTAAGTATGACAGTACTGTACTCGACAAATGTTAATATCTAAAATAAAATTAGTTACTTTTCAAATAACGTGAGCGTTTTTCTGTTTCCATATTCAACACACCGGGGCTCAGTTGTCAGCTGCTTTGACCGGGATGCGTTAAAATCAGGACATATGTGTGAATTCATTACCAGCGGAGGTGTGAGTCACAGAGGAAAGCTGTACACGTCCATTCCCACCCCACGATATCATGTGTTGGCAAATGAGAGCAGAATAATTAACAAATGGTTTCACACTGCCTGTTAAAGCCGGTAACTCAGTCACACCTGCAGCTCACCTACCTGAGCCTCCCACACCCACCTTCTTTTTGTGTCACTCGAACATGAATCACCTGAGTTACAACAACCTCCTACACTGATGGACAGACTCTAAAAAGCAAGAATCTCCCTCATTTTTGCAGAGATCAAGCAGGGGAGTGTGGTGATTTTTTAAGTCGGGCGTTTTATGCTCCATGAGCCAGCCTGACAGACAGAAACAAGATATCCTACATTAGCTAATTGAGTTTTCAGTTGTAAATAAACATAATGTAGATAGTGTAATGTAATAACAACTTTTATTGAAAAGGCACTTAATAAAATTTTCTCCTCATCTTGGAGATTTAATTCTCAGAGGAGGCTCTAAGATAACAAAATAAGTACTGAGGAAGTTATAAACTCCTCCTGCACTGTCATCTTTGGTTATATAAGCAGCCTTTTTGTCAAATGGATTGTCTGAGGCCAAGGACTTCACCTGAGGTTTAAGCTTCAGTGGGATCTGCAGATCTCCGAGGCGGCTCTATATAGTCATACCTCCATTGTCTTTGTGCTATTCATCGTTCATCTGGTCAAAGAGCAAAGAGGATTTTTTTTTTATTTTATTTTATGTAAGAGTAGGTATATCCATCACCCAGACTACCTTTATCTGTGTGCGTCATCTTATTCACAGCAGTGGTGAGGTTTGTCATCCCTGTACTTAGAGCCAAGGACTTTCTAAAGTACAAGTTTTGAAATGTGCTGAAAAATTATGTTGTGAATGTTTTGACTGAACATAACATGACTCATGATTTCAGTGGGAAAGGTTATTTTTACATCAATATATAAAAAGATGATACGATGCTTTGTCTAAAACCATTACATTTAGTGAATGACTCTTAGGCTGGGGCATCTCTAACAACGCAATGCGTCGTTTATGATGGCATGTTCACTGGAAAATTAGGATTTGGATATTGCATTTGCCTTTATTGCAGTTTTATTACTAAGATTACATACTGATTCCGTAAATATAAAAATATACGTGCTAAACCATCATGTATTAGATGGTGTGTGTGTCATGAAATGCACTTGCCAAATGATAAACAAGGAAACAGAGACATATTCTAATTCATCATCATTTTATTGTGACCAAAAAAGTGAAACTGTAACAAATAAATAACAATTGGCCCTTTTTTGGACATTTCCTTTTAAAGTGCAATAGTGATAATAACCGCCACATGCTACATACTGCTGCTCCACTCCCCCGCAATCATCCCTCACAATGATGGTTTTGGATGCAAAAAATACACTGCACTTATTACAGACAAACAGACTGGGTACACAAACACATACTGGCTGCGCTGAGCTCAAGTGGCTGGTTTAATAATACCTGCATTTAGCTGTGCCATGTGGAGGCAGTCTGAATAAAGACTGTCACAATGAGCAGAGGCTAAAAATAAGCAGTAGTGTCCTTCAGAGGCACTGTTGCCAGGAGAGCATGATTTACAGTTTGTGTGTTCATATCCAGATCATCTGGGTTTCAGTCCACCTCAGACAGCGGCTGTCTGTCTGTCTGTCCTCAGCTGTCCATTATGCCACTTAAGGTGACAAACCTCCTCACACATACTTTCTGTCAGGACAGACACCTTTCCTGCCTAAATGTTATTACCTCTATCAAGACTCATCTGCCTCGTGTTACAACCAATCACTGTCCTTCTCACTGTGTCCTCATCAGTACAGGACGTCTATGCAGAAGCATGAATCTCCTCTGTCCTCTTTCAATGCTTTCCTTCTTTCTGTGGCCACCCTGGACCACTTTCAACTGTGATGCCCTTCACACCGAGGTAACAGTCCTCACTTTTGCTGACAGCGCCTGTTTGAAACGCCTCTTCAGGTCTTGCATGTTAGGAGACTTTGGCCTGGGGATGAGAGGCGAGCGTCTCTTTTCAGTGGCAGTGCTGGCGGAGTTCTGTGTGGGGTTGGAGGCAGGGGCCGGCTGCTGCTTGGCCAGCTGACAGCACAGCCTGTGGAACGCCCCGTGGACCTGGTTGTAGTCCTCGCTGGCTGACACTTCATAGAAAGAGCAGCCCAGAGCTCCTGCCAGTAAAGGGCCCTGCTGGGTGTCGACACGTCTCAGATGCAGTAAGTCTGCCTTATTGGCCAGCAGGATGACTGGGGGGGTATTCCCACCGCCGGCACGGACAACCAGCTGATGCAGCTGATCAATCAGGTCAAAGCTGCGGCGATCTGTCACAGAGTAGACCAGCACCACAGCGTCAGCCCACTGGATGGAACAGGACACATGTTCAGGTAGACTGATGCCATTGTCGGTCATCTATGGAGTTAAGGAGGAGAGACACTGGTTAAAACTCAGCTCAGCACAACTCCTTACAGAGATCAGAAGCATAAAGTAAAGAGGATTTTTGTGAATTGAGACCAGACTAAACATTCCTGTTTTCATGCACCTGATCTTTTGTAATGACTGGAATGCTGTCTGAGGCAGACAAGGGCTATAGGGTTACTGCTGCAGAACAGTGAGGTGTGGGTGATTGAACAGTCTGGATCTGGATCAGGGTATCATTTACCCTGGCCTCAGACATCCATTAGCTCAAATGGGAGATTAGACCACCTAACTGAAGGGCTGAAGGGGAAAATATACATACACACACATGTTTGGCTTTGGACTGGTGCCCAGAAAGGAGATAGTTAGATGACCTTAGCAGTCACACAGTAAATTAGACTGTATTATCTTTGTATGGGATTGTCCCAGACTCTTAAACAGATTCCAGTATGTTGAAGCTCTGGTATTTAAAATTTGACGCGGGGAAAATACACTAGGAAATCCATTTTTTGTCAGAATGAGAGGAAAAGCTGACGATGGGCTCTTACCTCTGCACCAGGAGTGTCCTGGACCTGGATGGCCACTTGTTCTCCATCCACTTGGACCTCTCTAGAATAGAGATTACCTGCACATACAAAGTAAAACACATTTTAACACCTACGTAATAATAATTTGGAGTCAAATGAGCCTATTTTATGATATTTTATCAGTTTAACTCACCAGCATTCCTCTCATAGTCTCCGATGAAGCGCCTTGTCAGGAATCTAACAACCAGAGCTAAAATAAAGAAAAGCAGGAACATTAGGAGTGTGTCCGACCAGTGCATGGAGAAATAAAGGCGCCGTGAGCTCGGAATACACGTCGGTTTTCTCTTTTTTTGTTCTTACCTGTTTTCCCGACTCCGCTGCCTCCTATCACCGCTATTTTAAGGGTCCGGTTGGAGCCCGAGTACTCAGGTGTCGGATACTCCGAGATGGTCGTCATGTTCTGGATCAGACGCATGTTGTCCGCTTCTGTTTCCTCCAAAAGTTACGACGTATCAGCTGTATGAGCAAAAAAAAAAACAATATTCCTGAAGGGCACTCGAAGTGGTTCGGTGGAGACAAAAACCCGACACGAGCAGTGTAGGTCGGACGGTTGTCCACTGGAGAGAACTGAGCATCTGAGGCTGCAGAGAAGGAGTGCGCGCGGCTTTTATAGCGCTCAAGCGGTGCCCACTTCTGATTGGGCGGTGGTATCCCCCCCCCTTCCCTCGTGCGCCCCCGCCTCCACGTGGATATGCGGGGTATACACAAGCATGAGTAGCTTAATCCACAGGTGGGACCTCTGGGTGGATGCCCTGACAAAACACGTATTCTTTATGAAGAAGAAACAGAAAAAGCCACATTTTGCCGCAAGTTCAAAGCCTGAAAAGCTGTTTAGTTAAAGCAGGGGTCTCCAACATACGGGCCGCGGGCCAAAACCGGCCAGCCAAAGGGTCCAACTCGGTCCACGGGAGTGCACAAGTCCACAAAATGCAAACATTATGCTGAAGACATTACAGTCAAGCGTCTTAAACTTGTTTTAGTTCTGATAATTTGACCTCAAGTAAAATAATAGAGTAATAACCTATAAATAATGACAACTCCATTTTTTCCCTTGGTTTAATGTTAAAAAAGTAAAATTACATTATGAGAGTATTTACATTTACAAACGATTCTTTCACAATAAAATGTGAATGACCTGAACAAAATATAAACCAGCTGAAACAAGTGGAATTTTAACAATATGCCTATTGCTAAATGTTTTGTGCATTTGTAGATCCACTGTGATCTCTAAGTAGTCTTAATAATAAGCTGAGACATAATATTGTTGAAACTGCACTTATTTTTCATAAGAAATTTCAGGTTGTACATGGATGTTCAGGTTATTCACATTTTCATAATGTAATTTTAGTTATATCACACTAAATGAAGGCGAAAAAACTGGATTATTATGCCTTATTACAGGTTGTTATGCTTTTTATGTTACTGATCTGGCCCACTTGAGATCACTTTGAGCAGTATGTGGCCCCTGAACTAAAATAAGTTTGACACAGCTGAGTTAAATTAAACAACTAATGACAACTATGATATAATCCTCTGTTGTACAATAGCCACAATGCCACATCTATTTCATAAAGAACAAATAGCACTGATATTTTCCTCTTCATTGTGTTTTTCTATTATGTTTTCCATATGGCCCCACAGTTGGATCCTGATCAACAATAGTGCCACCAGGGATTTGGGGCCCTGTGACAAAAAAACTATCACTTTGGGCCTCACTATTTCAATGCTCCATGCAAACCCTAAAAATATAACACTGTGCAGGCATGATTGAATATTCTGTTTACAATAAAATTCACGATTTAGTGCAAGATTGATGAGAAAGAGATTTTTACATTTGTTATACAAATAAAATATAGTTTTACTTTTTATCCATTGTTCTCTGTTCTCTCATATGCTTATTCCTCATCGTCTGTATTACTGCCAGTGGTGGGTGCTGTCCTTCAATTCTCACCTACACATGGTCTTGGCTCTGCACAATACAATGATACATTTTATAATATATCTCTAATAGCACACAAATTAACACCATGATTAAAACTGACCGCTATCCCTAATAGAAAAGTAATATAGGTTGTTTTTAATAATACTGTATTATTATAAAATAAATAGGGTGTGGAATAATACGTCTCTGACTGGATTTTATTGATTTCTGCCAATAAAAAATGGAAACTAAGGCAAAGAATCAAATGTTCATTAGTGCCTTGTGAAGCAAACATTCTTTTATGGTGATAGATTCATTTTTGTAAAAAAATTCACCAATAATCTACTATCTTCTAGGGCCCCTGTCAGTCATGGGCCCTTAGAATCATCAACACTTTTCTCCTTCTTACGGTGCCCCTGCTGATCAATCCCTCCAGTGCTGTGTTACAGCCTGTAACCCGTCCAGACATGCCCCTAAACTTGTGAATTCTGCACACAGGGGGTTTATAATGGCTGCTG
>JAPQRQ010001406.1:0-16307 GCA_037367365.1 Apogon talboti
CACCAGTAAAACCCATGGAGTTGGATCAGTGACAGTGGATGGACACACTGGGTTTATGTTCAGGTAATGACAGATTTTGTTGAAAAAGTCAGGTTTCCTCATTTTTGTCTAATTTCATCTAATAATTTTAGAATTTTCTCTGACCATTGATGAACATCTACATGATCAGTAAAATTAAATATATGAAAATACCTGATATTCACTGAAAAATTGCAAAATAGAGAGAATAACATTAGAATGAATGGTGATAAATTACTTGACAAAAGGTTAAATATAAAAAGGTTAAATTGTGTTCAATTAATGATATATTTGCTGAAAAACTCACTTTTTCTTCAGTTTTATGTTTTGAATAATAACTTTTGAATTTACTGAGTTTTCATGAACATCTAAATTAAATATGGGAAATTAAATATAGGAAAATACATGATTTACAAGTGAAAAATGCAAAAAATAGAAGGTAATATTGTAATAAACTGTGATAAATTGGGAACTGACGCATAAGTAGCTCTGGGTCTTTCTGGGTTAAGTGGGGATTGTTAATTTGAATATAGAACCTACAGAATGGTGGAATTTTGAGGTAAATTTGTAAAAAAAATACAGTAGTCTACAAAGGGGATACGAGCTGGGGATTCAGCAGCTCTATTTTTACTACTTTCCAGATTTGTGTTAGCTCCACTAAACACCACATTTTGGTCCATTTCACACATGTACACTCTATGTATACCTGGTAAATGTACAGCGGTGGAGAAACGTTTTCGGACACCCAACATTAAGGCCTTTCGTTACAAATGACATTGCTCCTGTTTATGTTTCAGCCTACAGTACCACTTTAATTAGAGACGGATCTTTTTGGAACCAGCAGCTAGTGGTCATCAGTGGTATTACACCTGCACTTACTCCAGCTTCTTTTGTCCTCCAACAACACACGAAGGGTGAAATTTTGACTTTCAGAGTATTTCAGTGAGTGTCCTATAAAGGGTTAACGCTGAGGGCAGACTTTACAAATGTATGTATGTAGTTTTAGTTAAGTGTCATTTTCAGACACACTTTCTGGAGGATTTGAGGGCGTTTACATTAGAATGTTGTCGACGGTGCATGTACGCCTATGGCTGGACGGAGGGGAAACTCAGAGCAGGTATTTGTGGGTAATAAGAGGGAGCGTGACAGCCCTTTCACAAGCATGTAGAATCTCTGTGTTCAGGAAGTCCAACACCTGGTCTACGCCGCTCACCGTCCCAGTGAGCGCATGCAGGCTGTCTCCTGAAATTATCATGTCTTCATACGCATCCACGCACTGATCATACCTCCAAATTAAGTCATTAAGTTCTCAACCGCTCCCACGCAGGTTATTAATAGACATAATTTGGACTTAATTACAGGTTGATAACTCACCACTAATAATAGGAAGCATTGAGCCGCTCTTTGAAGCCAGATCCCAATCTTCTGGAAGATGGATCAGCTCTAGTCCTGCAGATCACGCTGATAACTTCATGTCAACAGCCTCAGGGGTCACGCAGGAGTTGGTTCATTTGTGAACGACACTACTGCTCCGGTTTGCATTTGTACGACACATCTCGGCTGTTTACCGCCGCGTCGTACATCACAGTGACGACTCCTCTGTAACAGTTGCACCAGCCGACACCTACTGAACCCACTTCATGACATTTACAGGAGTGAAATGCACTGAACAAAACACACCTAAAAGCAAGTAAATGTACAGTGTCATCAAGTTTATACCTTTGTAACAGGTAGTATAAACTGCATGTGCATGTTTTCCCTCGACAAAATGGACTTAACTACATCTAATCTTCTTTATCCGCATGAGATTAAAAAAAAAAAAAATCTACCTTTGTAATATAACACTGGTCTACAAGTAAAACGCTTCCAGAATAAAAGTAGTGAAATTTTACCATATGTGAGTCACTGATAAAGAGAAATCACATCTAAAATGCTTCAGAGATAGAGTCTTGGGTCAAAATGTGAAATGGTAGAATTAACCAGAGAATGGGTTTAACTCCAAAGGAATATTAGTGTCAGAGCTACAGATCTACTTCAAACACTGTCTGTACATTAACATACATTCACTTTACAGGTTCTATCAGTGGAACATTTATACATCTATTGGATAAATGTACATAATACAACATATACTGTATGTATAATGACACTTTATCATATACATTGAAAACATCAGCAAACCAGCACTTTGGTCATTAGTTTTCCAATTAATCTGATTAAAATACGTACCATTTAGCACATTTAATCTCTGAAGCAGATAATTTCTAAAAAAAAATTGTAGACCAGTGTTATTCTTAAGTAGGAGGAGAAACAGGTGCAGTAATATTATTATTTTTAACATGACTTTCTTTTTCTGGAACTTTCAGGTGCAGTGGAAACACAAACCACACAGATTACCAGAAATTCTTTTATCCAGGTTAATAAATCCTGGAAATGTTGGTGGGAAATGGGCCCCTGATGCACTGTAAACATGTCCACAGAATCCTCATAAAACTGGAATAACAACAGGACAACCCACATTGTACTGCCCCCTAGTGGGGAAAGATATTTGAGTTTGACTTGATGTGTTTTGTCCACTCAGAGCTACTGTAGTTTTCATATACGTTATCAGTTCAGTTACCGTCAAAGGCCTGTCACTTGTTATTTGGCCCTAAACAAATATCTGTCTGTAAGTATTGTTATGTAATAAGATGTTTATTCACCTTACATACTCAGTTGAGGCTTTGTGCTGTTTCATACATACATTATTTCTGTGTAAAAACAGAAGACACTAAAGTGTTAGCATGTATATGGGACTTTCAATGTATTTTAGCATTGTGCTAATTGCTATTAACGAACATTGATCTGGATCACGCCCAAAATCTAATCACTTGTTCCTTGTCCTATTTTGGACAATTCCTGAAAATATCATTAAAATCTGTCAATAACTTTTTGCGTGATGTTGCTAACAAACAGACAGACAAACAAACAAACCCAAGTGAATACATAACCTCCTTGACGGAGGTAATAAAACCATACATGTGTGGAATCCGATGATCAGGCTGCATTTTTTATTACATTTTTTGGTCAATTTGGAAGCTGCAGCTTTCAAGCACAAACTCCCAAAATGTTCCCACACAAAAATGACACCTGTACATTTTCTTGCTCCGATACGGCGGATTTCCAGCGTCACCCTTTCATTCATAAATGCAGATCCACAATATGAGTGGCTGAATCGGAGGTGCCCTGCTCCGAACAATGTTCCCTTTGTGCGTCCCCTCCTGTGATTGTCTGTCAGCTCCCCCTCCCCCTCCGTGGCGTTCGGCGTTCCCAGCAGTCAGACAGCTCCAGGTCAGTCTGTCAGGTAGGTTTTACCTGCAGCTGAACTCTGCCCCACCTCCTGCTGTAGCCGCCAGCACCGGCAGCGCTCTCTTATCCGCTAAACAAACGCTGAATTCCAGGTTTGTGCCCTTAAGCTGTGATACTTCCACCACATGTCGGCCTAATATGTTTTTACACGAAGCCTCTCGGTGAAAAACAGGAGACTTTGCTCCTGAGCTGCAGCTCGTATCTAAGAAAGGATCATGTAGCTGGTTGTCAGAACATTTTCCTGCTTGAAATGACATTTGCATCATTTGACTTTGAAGGAGTAATTCAGCCGCATGAAATATTCCACGCATTCATCTGCTGTTTTACACAACAGCGAGTCACCCTTCTTTAAAAAATAGTAGATTACTGTCTGTATCAGGTGTCCAGACATAAAATACAGCTATTACTTCACCTAATAAACACTGTAAAAGCTCATGTTTGCAACATAATGTTAATGTCATGATGTTTATGGCCCTTTGTCAAAGTTTCTCTGTAAATTCAATTATTTTTTTTATTTTTTTTATGAAAGGTCTTAATTTTCTTTTGGTAGTTAGTATGTGATAAGTTAAAATAGTATTCACTTTTTTTTTTTTTTAGAAAACAATAAAAATTACTACACTTGTGCAGTTTGTTCAGCCATAGTGTCCATTTTACGATTATGACACATGATATATTATTTGCTTGTTTGTTTACTTACTTTGTTTCGAGCAGAAGAAAAGCAAAACTTTTTTATGTACAAGGCACTAACAGCAGAACAAATAAGTTAATAAATAAAGGTGATCAGTGCCATATAACAATTCCCATGCACATTAGTAATAACAAAATAATTCAACATTTATTGCTTGAAAAGGAGTGGGGAGAAGAAAAAGTTATAGAATCCCACTCCCTCCTGTCATTTATACAACAGAACACATAGCTTATGCTTCCTTAACAATACAATTAAATTTATGTGGAGTCCTAATAATGTAAATAGTAGAATAATAAACAGATTAGGAAAACTGATGTCTATTACACTCAGTAACTCTCCAATTGATAGTCAGCAGCTTAGAATACAATATTATGAATCATATGTCATGAACTAATTGTGATAAGATGGAAAATGATGCTTTTAGACTCAAAAGTTGCAACGATACCGCAGGAAACGTCATCAACTGTTCAGATGAGTAGTTCATGGTGAATTCATTAATATTCTGAGACAGAAACACGTTTGCAACATTTACAATAGTCACTTTTCCATTTGACATATGCACAAAACCTTACTGATATTTACTAAAAAACAGAAGTATGTAATGTGGGTTTTCCATTAACCTCCTCAGACCCAGGAGCCCCACAGGTTTTTGAGTTTAAGCTTTTTTTAATTAAATAATTGCTTATATTGGAAACATCATGATGCAACAGTTTTTTCAGATGCATTCTTAAAAATTTTTATGGAATGTCATTTGCGGTGGACAGGTGTTTCTTTTTTTTGTAGAAAGCTGTGAATTTCTTGTCCTCATACGTGGACAGTGGGTCCTAGGAGGTTAAATCACAAATGCGATGATTTGTTTATGTATTATTGCGAGATGTCACGAGAAGTCGTTCCATAACCATGGCGACGAACATAAATATCTGTTGTTTTGACTCTAGAATGCTGCTTCCCCCTCCATCTCCTACTAAATTCTAAAATGATGCAGTTTCCTGGTATGTCCACACATACCGCCATGTTGGTTTTAAACCTCTTCATTCTTCGCTTGTTGTAACATCTTTCAACCCTTTTTTTTTGTTTTTGTTTCACGTGACTCTAGTTGCGCAAAAAGGTCTTTCCATTGCAGTTTTGCATCATATACCAATTTCCCTACGCCCAAAAAAACCACCTCTTGCAAGCGTAAAAACTTTTCATCAAAAAATGAGAGTTTTTGCGAAATTGTCGTTTTTTTCCATTAGACAAATTTTTATGGGCAAGTTATATGCACGCAGTGGAAAAGCTATTAATATGAAGATGTGTTGCACGGATGTTGTGTCATTATGGAAGCTTAATCCTGTTTATTAAGCCTGGAAACACAGGGACTAGTTTAATATGACATTAGCAAATGAGCTGGAAAAGAATGCATCCAACAGAAGACTACACTGTGTGTTTTGTTGGAGCTGGACTTATTCTTCAGTGCCTCCTTTATGTTAGCATCTTTCTGTCAACTTGATCCTATGCAGCACCTCACCTGAAAATGTTGGGATGTATTTTTTTGGAGAACAGCTAATGCACCTGATGGAAGTTTAGATGCTGTTAACATTACCGTCACATGATCACATGCCGTTTCAGCTTCTAAAAAAAGAAGAAGCAGCAAAAATATGTCTTGCTTTACTGTTCTTTTCCAGTATATTTAATACATCATATAGCACCACTCTCTGCCTATTTGCTCCAAACCCATTTATGGAAAAGTGAAATTGCCTTCCATTTCTCTTACTTCTAATGGTCTCCAGTATTAAATGGATACGACGCTATTAACAGATAGCTGAGCACTTAAGGGAGGACTCTTTGTATTGGCAATTTCCCCCAGAGGTCTTTTTTGGCAGTCACAACTTAAGAGTTCAAGGATGGTCTGGCCTGTGAAATGAAAATTGAACATAATCACCTCAAATTTGGCACATCTCACCTGGCTCATATGACAAGGACACCAGCGATATGTGAGCAAAGCCATCTGCTCACCCTGCGCTATCTGTTCATGTCGATGCAGATAGATCTATTAGACCGATCACATGGCAGCAACTCAATGCATTTAAACATCTAGAACTGGTCAAAATCAGCATCAGAATGAGGAGGAGAGGTGATTTAAGTGAGTCTGAACGTGAGAGCTGCTGGTCTGAGTCTGTCAGACACCGCTCATTTCACACACATCCATGTCTCATGTTTACGGAGAATGGTCTGAAAAAGAGAAAATATCCAGTGACCCGACGTTCTGTGGGAAAAAATGTCCTGTTGGTGCTAGAGGTCAGAGGAGAACGGCCTGACTGGTAGATCTGAACTCACAACATGTTCAGCATTGACCAAGATGTTAAAGCAACATTTAGAATATATGGCCACTTTATTAGGTACACAGGGTTCTCGCGAGGTCTTAAAAAGTCTTGAATCTACAAATCTGCTTTTAATACCTTTTAAAAAAGTCTTTAAAAGGTATTAAATTTGATATGGTAGGTCTAAAGTTATGTTGCCATAAACTCATTTGCTGTGTTGTGTTTAAATGTGTCTGTTAAATGTCCAAGCAGCAACGAAAGTAACACTAGTCGACTCAGTTCCACCCGTTCCAACCTGACAATTTATATTGAAATAGGAATCCATTATCGCTAACCTTGCAGCCCCCGGTGAGAAATGACTCGGAACGGTGGGAATCAAGGTGTTGGAGTAAATAAATAAATTTTCCTAAATTCTATGAGTCACAACTTTTTGCCATTATGGCCATGAAATAGGCTATGAAATGGGCGCTAAGTTCTGTCTTATTAGTCTTAAAAAGTCTTACATTTAACTTGTAGAAACCTGTAGGAACCCAGGGTACACCTAGTACTAGGAAGGTGTACCTAATAAAGTGGCCATTGAGTCCACTCATTTTCCAGTAGTGTTCTTGTCCAAAAAAACAAGATGGAAGCGTTTATAGTTGGAGGAAGGGGTATTGTGTTTTGGCCGACAAAGACCTTATGCTACGTGACGAACAAGGTCACAGTTGCCTTTGTATTTTGTCTAGTTTTAGCTTTTAATGAATCAATATTGGGATTTTAGTGTATTATATAATTGAATGCGTGTGTGCAGACATACAGACAGTTATCTAATACTGCCTTTAATGCCACAGTGTACTATGAATAGACATGCAGAAAAGCTCTCACACTCCTTGCACATAAAGGTTTTCAGCTTGGCACACTTGCAGAATTTTATAGCTCCGAGAACAGTACATCGAGTTACAGGCAGCAGCATAAAAACAAGACGGAACCGTGCCAGCTTCTGCCAACTTTGAGGCGTGTGAACCCCATTTTACCTGCAGCGTCTTTGATTATCATTCAGGAATGGAATCCCCCCGCACTCTTCAGACAAACATCTAAACACGTCTGTTTACCGAGTTCACTACACGGCCTGTACACGCCTGAGCATTTGCCCTGAGGTTTGGAAGGCAGAATATGGCTATACCTTACACATAAACGCGTAGAGCAGAGTGAGTGTGGATGAGCCGGGCTGGGACAGTGCCACTGGATTCCAGTCCTGCAGCTGCACAAAGGTTGAGGAGGAGGTGTCGGGCGTTCGGTCAAACGTTGGCAGCCGAGCCAAAGCCTATAAAACGAACAACATCCCTTCAGTGTCTCATACTGTGGAAGTACTTGGCAGGGACTGGTCACCTATAGAATCCAGGTCTAAAAATACACCCGCAAATCAATAAACGCCATAAAGACCAGCAGTTGCTCTGATGACTTTGCACATTCAGATCAGTTTACTTGGAAGGGTTAAAAAAAAAAAAAAAGTGTGTGTGAGTTTGTGAAATCTGCAGATCACTCACTAATGCCGTCAGAGTGATGTCATTTAGACATGAATACAAATTCTTTACAGGTTACGTCTTGAGGCTGGAATATCAACCGTGTGCCATTTTCAGTACAACAAAGTAATGTGATAAAGTCCTTATTGCATGATGAGAAAAGAACGATCCAACATTTTTGGACCGTAGAAGATGCAAGATGCTAATAACTTCATTTTTATGGTGGTTATTTTAATCTACTACTGACTAGTTGCTCATGTTTGTGTGGATGCAACACTGAGGTGCACGAATAAGTATGCAGAAAGAACATCCCTGTGATCCAGACCAGGCACTTTGCTTCCACTTACATAAGTTTTGAAAATAAACGATTGCTTGTGTAACTCAGCCAAGGAGTGCTTTTGAGCTTGTCTGGAAATGAAAGTTTGCTGCTTCTTTCAAATGTAAGGTGTATTTCAATCACGGTTTAGCTCTAGGAGAATTTATTTCAGAACAAAAACTGCTAAGGTGACTGACGAGAAACCAAATTTTGATCCGTCATTTACACATATGATGTTTGTCAGTTTAATAGATCGTTTCATGAGTCACAGTTGCTTTTAATACTTTTCTACCTCTGTCTCAAAGTTTGAGGTTGAATGTGTTGAAGTGATGGTTGTTATGGTGTTAGTGAGGCCTATCATATAAGGTAAGAGATGCAGTCCATTGAGCCATTTCACACAAAACTGAATATTACTATTACTATCATCTTTGTGCAAAAGTGTGCCTTGTTACTTGTTGATAGTACTAACATAAATGATGTTGTTGAAGGGGAAGACTTCATCTCTTTACATTACTCCCGAATTTAAAGGTACCATAAAGGATTCAATTCACACCTTTACTGTGAACCTAGTTTACAGTTAGCTACTGTAAGCTAGCTAACTCTAGCTAGTTAGCCAACAATGTAATTTTAAAAGGTTAAAAAATAAGTTGCTTTACTATCCCTACAGGGAAAATTCTGTCTTTTTCTACCCATCCCAATATTCATCACCTCACATTAGCATTATCCATTAGCATTAGCATTTAACACATTAAGAACTATGACAGGACAATTAATATAGATGTACCTATATTTTAATTTTAATTCTACACTGCTAGCTAAATAACAGTTAGTAAACAACATGATGAGTTGTTTATTTAATGTTTCTCTCACCTTTTATAGGCTGTTTTGGGTCCAAAAAGCTCAGAAGTATGTGTTTTTTATTTCATTTGTTAT
The DNA here is from genome assembly GCA_037367365.1 of Apogon talboti. Lineage (NCBI taxonomy): Eukaryota > Metazoa > Chordata > Actinopteri > Kurtiformes > Apogonidae > Apogon > Apogon talboti. Next base: position 9,106 of record JAPQRQ010001406.1, read on the forward strand.
AATTTGGGTAATTAGCATTTACATACTTACTATACTCTATTTAAATTCCTTTTCCATCCTTACACTTGGATTTCTTCCACAGAGATTAGTTTTTGTGCAATGGAGCTTTGATGTATTTTACATCTAGATTTATTTTAAGTCTAATTTTGCTAAACTCTGATCAGAACTACATTTATATTGAATTAATCAGTGTTGCAACCCATGAGATATAAATAACATGTAACTAGGTACAGTATATAGTGAAGTATGTGGACATGACCGGACACACAGGCGTGTTTTTTGTTCTTTATAAATCAAAGACTGAGTGTATACACAGCGCTGCCTAACACTCTTGGCACTCACATAAGGAGTCTTTCACATGGATCCATTGTTTCATTGTTGCTGTATGGTGTGCAGCTTTAAATTGCTCAGAACTGGCTGAGACCATAAAGCGTAGAGTTACAGTTGGGACCCAGTTACCTGACAAACCACACACAGTGACGGCGTTCATTGTATTTTGTCAGACAGGGAGGCACGAGAATGAAGGGTGAACAAGTGCAATTATGGTTTTCTACCTCAAGGTTTTTGTGATGATTTTCACAAATTATCAGATTAAAAGCCCTGCAATCTCTGCAATTGTTTTCCAAGACAGCACTAATCTGAAGAGTTGAAGCCTTTCAACTTGAAATCTTGGAAAAATGTACCTTCTAAAGACTGTGCCTGAGAAGAAGACATCATGGTTCTGCTGAATCATCACAGAGCAAAGCCTCTACACTCTCATAAGCTCTGTCTCCATGAATTCAGTAGCGTGTTTCTTTTTTGTCCTGATTTATTCTGCCTAGAAAAAAAACGCCAAATGATGTGTTCATGTGACAGGTGGCTCCACCACAGACAATTAAACACATGGCTGTTTGGAGTAGAGCTCACAAGCAGGTTTTACTAGTGAGGACAGGACCGCGCTGGAATTCCTGAGGTGTGCGCTAAGTCGGCAGTAAAAACACTCCATGTATCTATCCCAGACTCCCACACACAGGCAGCCCAGTGTAAAGTGGTCATGCATCCTGACGGATCTGTCACCAGATGCTTAGTGTGTCCCAGAGTCGCTGACGGCCCGGGCCCAGCTCTTTGTCTGCCTGACTGCTGCACAACAGAGCACGTTCACATTCCCCACATCCACAGGCAGCACTCGGCACCGCTCAGTGGGAGAATACTTTATGACACACATTTTGTCTCCTCAATTTGTCATCCAGTGAAAGGAAGTTCATTAGCTGTGGATGGGAGCTATTTTCAATCTGAAAAGCAGAAGCTGGCGGCATCTGGACTTTGTGGTGTGTTTGAGTGCAGTCAGAAACCCAACCGCTCTGCGCCGGGTCAGGCTACATTTACCCTGCAGTGTGTGTGCTCATTGAGAGGGATGGCCTGGGAGGGAGTGAGGTGTAAATCACCGAGGGGCTTCCTGCCTTCATTCACAGGAATCAACGCAGGCTGAAACCTGGTGCAGATTCCACATTAAAGACGGAAAATGCCTTTTGTTCTGACAAACACTCCAAGAGAACTCAATACTAGATAGATTTTTTTTCTCAAGGCAAAGGCCATCTCTTCATCATTACTTGACTTGGAAAATGTATTGCCCCTGAATCCATTTGCACAAGACTACACACATTCCTGAGCTGATTTGTTACTCAAGGCAACAACAACTCAGTAGAAAGCAAAGAGGAATGCCCAGCTGAGAGGGAGATACAGACGGAGATAGAGTGCAGAGGGAATGTGGACTTCCCAACACAACATGTTCATCTGGAGGAAACAAGCTTAGAACCGACCCAACACTGACCAAAGGCAGCACCTGCTTCGGTTCCTTATGGCCACTAGTGGGCCCCCAAGAGAATGTCAAACGTCAAGCAAAAGAGACTGAAATGTCTCTGATCTATAGACATAAATAATGCACTATAATGTCAAAGCAGGCATCATATGTACGGGTGTGTAACCGTAACTTACCCTGATGTTCACTGTATTTTCAGCCTGTTACCAGTTTTCTACTCTGCATCACTGAAAAAAGCAGCAACAGAAGTTGACATACTTTAAGAAGTTAAATTGTTTAAAAATATTGCTCTTCATGATGCCACTTACTATTATATAATCAAAAGTGCAAATTAACAACAGATGACTTTTGTGGGCTTCCTCTCCTAACGCTTAATAATAAAAGATAACTAATAAAAACATGACCAAGCACTGGCCGTCTATAGTGTTGGTGGCCAACAAAGCCTAGGGCCTTGTAAATGCAGGAGCCATTCCTGATCACAACTGTGGAGGTGATTTGACCAACCAGTCTACTTCAACAGTCCTCTGTATAGGGACATTGAGGATGGAGGACCATGCAAGGTCCTTCTTCTCCAAGACCCTCTGCAACCAAATTGACCCAGGTGTTTGTTTTCATGCTATGTCTGATTTAATCAATGTCATGTTGTTGTCATTGTTGTTTGCCTTATGGGGGTCTTGGTGCTGCTCTCCCTGCCTTAGGTGTTCCTTTTATACATGTGGACAGCCTGAAATACAAATTGCCAAAAGCTTAAATAAGTTACACAGGTTTTCTTCGAAGTAGTCCTTGCTAGTTAGTGAGAGGTTAGAGAGAGGGAATCAACTAGTAGCCTGTTACAGCTTCTACAAAGTTAACCTCAGGAAATGCTTCATATAATGCTTTTATTGATCTGAAATAGACTGACATAGATTTATGTGCCCTGACAAAATAAAGTCATTTAGACCATACCATTTGTTGTGCTTCAGGTTTATCTGCTTGTGTTATGACCCCGCCCCCCCGAAGGGGAGGCAAGGGGTATTGTTTTTGGTTCAGTTTGTTTCTTTGTTTGTTAACACTTTAGTAGCAAAACTATTGGTTGAATTCATACCAAATTGGGTTTATAGATTGGATTGCCACCCAGAATAGATGTGATGACATTTTGGGAAAACTAGGTCACATTTCACATTTTTTAGGACTTTTTAAGAATCTTTTTTTCCCCCATTTACTTATAATGGGCGAAATTTCAAATGACTATAAAAATGTCAGTTTTGACCCGATTTACTTAAAATTTAGCAGAGACATAGAGATAAATTTTAGATATCACTCTGCAAAATATCTAAGTGATAGGTTGTTTAAATTTTTTGTAAAATTTTTTAATCTTTTTCTTTTCCCATTTAATTATAATAGACAGAATTTCCAATGTCTATAAAACAATTTTATTTCAACTTACTTCAAACTTGGCACATATATAATTTTCATATTTAACAAATATTGAATATGGATGAAAGAGTGGATTGATCTCAAAGTAAGCTACAATATGTGCAAGGGGCGGGGTTTGTTGTGCCTGGCACTACTTGTTTGGTTTTGCGTTTTACTTTGAGACCAATTTCATCAAAGCCTGTAAATATTAAGACCAACTTGAAAGTCCTTAACTATATCTGCAGCACAAGATAGTAAAGTACACTTTACTAGCAGTAATTTATGCATTTTTTAAATTTAATTAATTCCAAGAGAATTTATGTGTAACTTTCCTGTTGTATAAATTTCCTAAATTATTTTACCTCTTTTTTGCTTATATAATTCCCCCAAAACCCTCTAGGATTACTTTCCAGCATTACAAAATATGGGATTTTAATCTCTCTATATAAAATTCTGTCAGAACTTCAATAGAATGTCACTGAATGTTATATATTGTACTTAATGTAATTTAAAACATTTCCTAAACTGTTTTTCATGTTTCAGCCTTGGCTCCACGACCCGTCGACCATGACAAATCAAGCTGAAATGTGCTTTTTTTTTCATGATTCAAAGGCCCAAAAATGCATTCTGGGGTTATGAGTAACAGTGCTTGCCGTTGCTTGCTTGTTTTACTCGTGCGTGTATGCACTTGGGTAAAACCCCGCTGCAAGCATGATTCACTTGTAGTCAGTCTGGGGAAGTCTTTTCACAGGGTAAATAAATCACCTTGAAACTGAGCTGATCTTGGCAGAGCCCAACAAGCAGTTTTGATTGAGGCCTGAAGTAATGTCACAGTGTGTGTGTGTGTGTGTGTGTGTGTGTGTGTGTATGTCACAGCAGTAACACAGAAGCAGACTGCATGCCACACAGTGAGACAGCACTGGGATCAGTCATCAGAACCATTATCCTTTGTTGTAGCCAGACCCTCCTACGTCAGGCGATGAAAGTTCAGGTTAAAGTGCACTCGGCTGAGAAAAGCTGTCTGCACGCTGCTTTCTCAAATCCCCAAATTAATTTGACTTGATAGGACGGAAATGTCAGCAGTATCCTTTAGCTGAGTCATGATTTACAGTGCGGAGACGTTTAAGAGCAGCATTTTGTAATGCCTTCTCATACATTCTTTTCCACTTGGCGACACCTTATGGATACGCCTTGTTACGTTACCGGTACTCAACGCTCTTATTACGTTAAACCCATGTGCATTCAGATAGAATTATTATTCCTGTTGTTGAATCATTTGCTTCACAGCCTAGTTTTGACCTCTGTATGTTGTAATATGTTTACTGATAATGTCTGCTATACAAAGGAATCTATTTACCTATGTCTCAAGACTCCATTTCTAAATTATCTTCCTATGCATCGGTCTATTTAAACAAAATTCATATGTCTGAAAAAATAAATACATTTTGTTGTAAGGACTCAAAGAAAAATGGGAAATATCGCACAGACGTTGTGGCCACTGGTTAATGTTAATGTGGGCTTAACAAAGGGGATACGAAACAGTGAATAAATGACAGATTTGTCTGAATTTGTACAGCTTTGGAAGTGGTTGATATTACAAACAAATAGGCCAAGATTAGATTTTTTTAATACTGAAATGTTACTGAAATGATAGAGTAATATAACAATTTTAATATAGAAACATTTTAAGTTTGATGGAAATTCAAGGGAAAATACACAGTCAAAATGTGTCTTTTTTCAGTTGCAAAGTTACAGGAGTTATATCAATAGATACAAGACAAACAATATTAATACTAAACAGAAACAACTGCGGTTTCGGATAAAGGTGAAAAGTAGAGGTGATATTCATTTCTGAAAATACAAGATCAGATTTTTTTGATCAGATTGATGCCACTGTTTTCATGAATACATGCAGCAAATGATGCTTACCGTTTCTTGGATATTCAGCACTGACTTTAACCCGATCCCATGGAAAATATGCACTAAGTAAGAACTATACATACATTTAAAGTAAAATGCACATGAACTGGAAGCACTGAGTGAGTTAGAGTGGAATGCAGATGTTGTAACTAAAAGACATGGGCATAGAGGTCCAGATATAGTCAGATACATACACTGACACGCCAAGTGGCATTCGATGTGTAATATGAACGAGCACACAAAAAAATCGGATTTCACCAAAAAATCTGAATAGTGCATTAAGACCTGCTGTCTGAAGGTCGCCTTGGTGACCTCATTTTATGGACACATGAACCCCAGACCTGACCAACTGAACCAACCATGACACTGCCCCCACAGGCTTGTACTGTATGCACTAGGCATGATGGGTAATCACTATCATGCACCTCTCTTCATCACTCTGGAACGGGGTTGATCTGGACTCATCAGACCACATGACCTTTACCCATTGAAACACAGTCCAACCTCGACGGTCTCTAAAGGAGAATCTCCTCACTGCATTTAGGGCTAAAGAACTTGTTGCAGCTGAAACATTATACTATATTAATCACTGTAGTACTTATCCAATGGAAGGATATGAACTATTTGCTTAGTTCAACCCAGGTTTTTTGGCCGGGTAGTGTATATTTAACTGTGGAATTTCACAATGTGATAATAAAAGTCTAATTCCGCTTCTCAGACCTGCATTAAAGCATGACAAGGCAGGCCTGGCTGTTTCAGCAAATCCAACAAGTTCCTGGTGGATTAATACTAATCACCTTCAGTTTCTGGACAAAAATTCATATCACACCCCTGCCAAAGTAGCATCAGCCTGTACAGTGTTTCTTAGACCTGATGTTCTTGAATATATTTGAACATATATTAACCCATAAAGACCCAAACAGCCACTGCCAACCAAAACCAGACACTGATCTAAAAATGTAATACCTGTTGATCCACTAATCCTATCAATACGTGTCAATAATTGGTGTTAAATACAGTTTGTCATCTTTGATGATAAATCACTTAAAGGTTAAAGAGAGAACAATTCATTTGGGAACTGATATAAAATTAGCACTGGGTCTTTATGGGTTAATGTAGATGAAGGAACAAGCTGCCAGTGTTTTCCTGTTTTATTTATAACTTTACATTTATCAGACATGCCTGCTCCTCCACTGACCAACTCATTCTCCTCTGCTTTTCTTTCATTCTTTTCATAACTTCACCCAGAGCTGAGATGTCGGAGATGAGCTGAGGGATTATCGATCGAGTGCGCCGAAGGACAACGGCATCCGCATGAACGCAAAACTACAATCGAATCCCCCCAGGCCTTCCAGCCAAACCACAGACAGGAGAGGCCACCCACAAAAATGTTTCTCATAACAGTCCCAATCTCCTCTGATAAGCCCCAAGCCAAGATAAATAAGAACACGCTCCTCTGCCAGCCTCCTGGTTTTCACTGTAAATACTGCAGGAGTGTGTGAGGCAGTTGGTCAACGTTTCCTCTTTCAAGTCTGACACGCCCCAACTAACGCTGCAGGTCCTCCACTTGTCCCAGACGGAGGTTGACCTTTGAACTGATCAGCTTTAGTTCGATCATCCCTCTTACTCTGGTGCATGTGTCGGTACATTATGATGACCCCAAGAAAATGACAGATTATTGGCTTATTTAACACTAAGAAAGGTCAGTGTGCAGTCATGGGTTTACCTTTACACTACAGAATACAAATACAACATCCTTAGACCTAAACCACAGAATACACCAATGACAAAACATTCCTAAGATGATAAATGTGCTCAACTTAAGGACAGAAAATACCTTTTTTACAACATGAAGAAAACTACATAATATCGTATTTAAATTATGGCTTAAATTTGGTTAAGTTTAAGCACCTGAAAATGTTAGTTATGGTCAGAAAAGGATCATGGTAGGGGTTACATAATGTCACATTCCTAAAATATTTAAGTCATTTTTTAAATATACTATATTTTTTGCACGGTGGTGCAGTGGGTAGCACTCGTGCCTCACAGCAAGAAGGTCCTGGGTTCGATCCCAACACCAGTGGGTGGG
>JAPQRQ010001759.1:0-16274 GCA_037367365.1 Apogon talboti
TACTCTCTCTCTCTCTCTCTCTCTCTATATATATATATATATATATATATATATATATAAATTAATGAACAAGTCTGTCAATCATGTTTTTTATGAGTACGCATATTACTCAATGCATCAATTGTATATTTTATAAAAAAGCTATGTTTGTCAAAGTTAGAATTTGGGTTTTTCTATTTCTTTGTTTTTTTCTAGACATAATTGATTTGACTTGTATATGTTGATTCTATAGCAACACTTTTGCATTGCCTCCTGTTTCTAACTTCACCATAAGAACTCTTCTTGACCAATAATGTGGAACAATAGGGGTAGTGTTTCCTGCAAATTTCTAAAAATTTCTGTGAGTAATTGCAATGTTATATAATGGAATAAAGTTTGAGGTCTTTTTTTGAGCGTTGTTTGTAGTTTACTCATTAAAGGGCGGATCAAAATTAGTTGACAGGAAAAAAAAGCAACTCTTCACTTTAAAAATGCATTAACGCTGCACGTCCCCCCTATTGTTAAATTATGCAGTCATGGTTGAATTAATTAAAAACACGAGTTTGTGTGTATGTGTCTTTGATTGTGTATTTGCACAGGCACAGGATTCATTTGTCATACTTGGCTGCTTCATTCTTCATTGTCCTGAACTTCTCCAAAAAAACATTTCAATTGTTTCCACCACACTTTTCCTCCCTGTAAGCTCCCTCCTATTCACATTTTTTATTTAACCCCAGAATACAGTGTACATAATGTTTGGTTACTAATAGCAATCCTTTGTTGCCTTCTTGCACAGACTAGAGTCGTCTTAGTTACACATGACAAAGTCCAGCTGAATTCTGAAACCCGCATGTTGACATGTGTTGGAATTTAGTACACAGTGATATAACAATGTGCAGTGTTTCAATATGAAATTTTGCAGGCCATTAAATCTCACTAAATGATGAGAGAGACACACTTGTCCTAAAGTGACTTTGAACACTGGCTTATGACTGGGTGCTGGCGTCACACTGCACAGAGAGCCTCTTCTGATGCTGGCTTGTAGCTGTATGAGTGACATTCAAGGCTACATCACTGATGTTTGACAAGCATGGCAAGTACATTAGGAAGTTGGGGAGGAAATGTCCCAACTTTATCTTACTCCCACGCTTTGGTTAAAAATATGCTGTGTGCCTTCTTAAATTGGATACAAAACCAACAGGGCAACAGTATGTTGCTTTTCACAAGCACATTCACACACCAAATGAATAACTGCACTCAAAATAACAGTACATTTAAGTATACACTGATTCTTTAATGCACTCTTTGTCACAGCAAACTCAAGGTTTTCAGCCACAGATGAAAGTGTCATTTTGCTTTTGAGTTGCAGTTTGTAACTTTTGTTCACAATCTTTGGATGGTCCCCCCACGAGCGCCCTGACCTGTACAAGTTTTACATTACACTTACACTCCTGTGCACTTACAGTGCTTATTCAACTGAATGGAAGACAGCGTGGTTCCATTTTCTACTTTAAATCAGCCCTAGGCCAACAGAATTGCTTTCTGTCTTCAGCTGTACTTCAACATTGCACTTCAGGGTTAAAGCATCCATCCATGGATATATTTTCCTTTTTCCCCTTTGTTTTGTTTGAAGAGGTACTTTAAAGCTCAACTAGTGAAACAAGTTGTTGACAAACCACACTGAATGCAATCATTAATTCATTTTAATGACTGCAATTTATGAAAAAATAATAATTTGACACTGGTGTATGAATGCGTGTGAATGTTTGGTGGTGGTCAGAGGGGCCGTTTGGCGCGAATTGGCAGCCACGCTTCCATCAGCCTGCCCCAGGGCAGCTGTGGCTACAAATGTAGTTTACCATCACCAGAGTGAGACTGTGAGAGTGAATGAATAATGGATCAATAATGTAAAGCACTGTGGGTGCCTTGAAAAGCGCTATAGAAATCTAATCCATTATTATTATTATTATTATTATTATTACTATTATTAATTTGGACTAAGTACGTATAACATCTAACAAGTACTCTGTGTGCTTTGGCAGATATTTTGGGTATTTTGTGAAAAGACAAAGGTCTAAATCTGCAATGAATAGCACCCGCTAATGGGGCCACATTATTACTTGCAATCATCCGCATTTACAGAGGAATTTCTGCTAATGATATGTTGATGCAACACACACATAAAGTTTTGTGTCTGAGTGTTATTTGCCCTTGTTTTGTGTCTGAGCTGACAGAGCTGCAGAGTCACACAGCGGCTTAAACGTTAAGTTTGTCTCCAAATGCTCTGTGCATTTACACACAGCACAGCAGTAATAACTTCATTAAGACTACACAGGTCAGGGTCATATGGTCAGTAACGTTGTGTGTTCTGCAACTCTGAAACTCGGATTTCAGTTTTATATGGTGAAGTGAAGGACATTTTTGTTTTTAAGTAGCTCAAGATAAGCCTCAGACCCTCCTGATCCCCCAATATCAGACTGAGGATTTTACCATTGATATCATATAATGTGAAATCAATATGATTGAAGCCTTACATACTTATAGATTAGAAGAAAAAGAGGGAAACAGAGAGAGTGTGAGTAAAGTTCTTTACACACTGGGAGCATTTATCAAGAGATAGAAATGCTGCTGCTGCTGCTGCTGTCTTGGCCAGGACACTCTTGAAAAAGAGATTTTGATTTTCAATGAGCTTTTTCCTTTATTAAATAAATGTTATACTAATTTGTGAGATTAATGTACACCTCATTACAGTCTTTCAGATCACTGTTTATGTCGTAAGTACTGCACAAATGTTGCACGGTGAAAGGGCAGTGTTTTATTCTTACAGTACAAGGCCTATTTTTCTGAGCTTTGAACCATGAACAAAGGCATCAGTTACTCATTTGTGTGGAATTGACGTCATGTGTCAACAATAATGGACCTGGTCCTGTTGATCTCTAGCTGCACTGTTTTCTATGAAGCATGCAAATGATGAAGATAATGAAGTTAAGGACACTGTGTGAAGCAGCAATGACAAACAACTAGATTATCAGGATAATAAGAGTTTCCTTGATATGAACATCATATGCATCTTTTTACCAGTGAACACTGGACATAGAGAAGAAAACAGGATGCTGGATCAGACACATAGGCTGCAGGTGATGTTGAATCCATTACTATTTCTGTCAAACAGGCTACAGCAAATATATTAGACCTCTTAAACTTGCATCGCAACCAGCATGAATAGTTTTGATGCAAAATATTAGTATGCAAGTACGTTGTACTTTGTTGTCACGTGTTCATCACACCCCGGGGGTGGAGTCTCCATAGTTAAAGGTAACACAAGCTTCGCCACACATACATACTATAATAGCAGTGGCTGAACTACATATGAAATTTTTCTTATGTAGTTGAAAAATTGTACATAATGGCCATAATGGCCTTAGACAGTCAATTTCACGTTTTCTACAATGTAGTTTATATCCACAGAAATGGGACAATTTTGCACAGAATGGATACACAATCCCTCATTTGTATCTATATCAGGGCTACATGTGCAACATGACACTGTTTGTTTGGCAACTCAGTTTGTGTTGAGTTTCACTGTTTGTGGTTGTATTTGAATTCCATGTCATCGATAGGTGTCAGTTGCATTGGTTTCAGGGTTAGAGAAGCCACACAATCACTTTGTGGGTATATCTTAAAGTAAGGAAAACGTTTCAACATCTGCATTAATAAATGTATCACCAAGTCTGTTATCTTCATTTCATATGCCAGTGTATCAAGAAAAAAAAAAGATATACGAGTGTTCTCAGCTACAGATAAAGTCCTACGCATCTCGTATGTGATTCTCTTTTTCACCTTTTTTCCCTTTTTCAAAAGCATGCTGACTACGAAGAGTGGCCTTCGAGTAGAGAATGACATACAGATGTATTCTCACCAACAGTACCTGATTAATTAGTTTTAGGAATATTTTAAGCATGTTTTTGTGACAGTCATATAATAAGGTAAAATGCTGAGTGAATGTTCAGTCCAGATAATGCAATGAAGTTGCCATGGTAATGCCATGAGCCCTTTCATAGATATTTTCTCTTCGTGCCTTATGTCAAACTATTTCCGGTAAAGTCAATAGAGAATTAGTGGGTCAAATAAATACAGTAAAAATCATTAGAACCAATTAGTGCGGTCCAGTCTGAAGCGACAACCGTGGCTTCAATAATGAAGAAGATCAAGCGATGTTTTTCTTCTACCAGATTTTCAATTGCCACAGGCTCAATAATGTTTTGTACAACAAAGTGACTGTGCGGTTTGCTGGGAACATCTTTGAAGACCATGCTTCTATGGCACAGCTATGACTTTCCAAACAGTTTATCTTTTTTTCAACATTGAAAGCTTAGTTGATGTTGTATTTAGGCATCTTGTAGTATGTGAGAGACAGAAACACTGGACCACGGAGGTGAAAACAGTTAAAAACAAAGACACTGGGTGAAAAAGGGACAAACACACCAGTAAAAGAAAACGAAACCATGGATTAGAAGAGACAGCTGCTGAGTCACACTTGAGTGTTTGGATTATTGGAAGGACACGTAACACACAGACATGTCCTTCTGGGAGTCTGAAGGTTCTGTTGAACGTGGTTCTCTTGGTTGCCAAATGCAACAGACTTCTCTCAGTCGACATGTGGGACTAGTATAAATAAACAAGTTTTCAGCTTGTAAAGGTCATAGTTCTCCAGTTTACTAATATTTTGTGCAGACAGCTAGCGATGGAGTTTCATGCTACCAGACATTTAATATTTTTTTAAATTTAAATAATTTCATTTATTAAAATTGAAATTAGTTGCACAGATTCTTTTTGTCTCAGATGTACAGATGTACTCTACATTTATAGTGAATTACCAGTTTTTTTGTAGACATACTAGATTTGGGAGTGATAACTGATATTAGACATCTAAACTCAAAGCCCTCTCTTTCAGTTCCAAAATGAACCAAAAGATTAAAAATTGCTTCCATAAAGATTTTATATGAAGTTGCACATTTAGTGATTCATCTATTCACGCTCAGTGATTGAGCCCTATTTATTTAGAGTGCATTTATTTATTGTAATTGTGTAATTACTAGTAAAGTGAATCACATTTTAGTTCATTTCATACATGCATAATGCTATTCTGGCCTTTAAAAGTCAGTCAGCCTCTAGTCTCTAGTGAATGTTTGGAAAAATGTAAATATATTTCATATGTAAAAGTATGTGTGTACAGAGCTCATTATAACAGAACATTTTACTTTGATTCATTACGACTTAAAAAAAGTTGCAGGTTAATAGTGAACTCGTATAACAGAGTAACAATGGAAGGTAGATGTTTTGGTTGATAGATGATATATTTTTAAGATTTCTATCACACTCGTCCGAATTAATTTTCCGCCAGAATAAACAAAATCATACAAGAGAAAATGTGATGCATGATATTTTTAAAGGTTATACTTTATTTATATTCCAGTCTCACAAACTACGTGGCATTATTTATGAGGGGCTTGTCAGCTGCATCTAAGCTACTCTTTGAATTGGTGTTAAAAAGGAGATAGGAGCATGTTTAGATACCAGTGTGTTGCATAGATCAGATTGGATCTCTTAAGATCACAGCTAATCTGACTGGATCAGAAAAGCAAGCTTACCACAGTCCGCTGTGATAGAGAGCTGTGATATGAGGCGGTAAGTGCCTGGAAGTGTGCTTATACTGACCCACCGAGGCAGGCACCATCATATGCTGGAATTCTAAGGTTAATAAAAAAATACCACTAAGTGTTATTCTTGGCTTTCAGCTGCTGACTCAGTGCCAGGGTCAGTCTTTGGATGATAAATGAGAAATATTCCTGTTTGCTTTGTACCAGAATTACTTTCTCATGAGGTGGAAAATGAAAGTGTGAAGAAAACATTCAACATGACAATCAATCAAAACGCTGTGTAGATCAGTGTGTCTTTGCTGTATATGTACACTGCCTTCAGTCACATAACGTACATTACCGATTCAAAACCATTACATGCACGTAGACAACATGAATATATTCTAAGGTTTCCACATATCCATGCAGTGAAATCACAATGATTTATCTTTCTTGCAGTATGTATTGTACGTCTGTAACTGAGCACCATCCCTCCTGGAGAAATGTACATCCACAGCCCTCCACGACTCCATATTCACCCAGAGGAAATACCATCAGTGCTAAGGGAGCTGAGTCAGCTCAAACTGTGTTTCTTTTTCAGGGTGATTTTTTTTTTTTTTTCATTATTCACGATAGCATTGGCAGTGTAGTGATGGAAAGTGATGGATCAGAGAAGGGCACCGGGAAGGAGACAGAGAAGTAAGAATGCTAAGAAGATAATAAAAATGATATTAAAATAAGTGAGACACTGTCAAAGACTGAGTGATATAAGTCTGGAGGAAAGATTAGGAGGAGTGGGGGGAGTTTTCAAGGAAAAGCAAAGAGATATGACAGGCCTGACTCGGCTTCAGAGGACCAGCTAGTCCAGATGGAGAAATGGAGATGAAAGAGAGCGTCTGCAAAACCAATGACAGAAAATGGTGGCTGGCATTTGATAATCCTCATTTGTATCTGCTGTTATTCAGTTTTGCCTTCGGATTTCAAAGTAGAGAAGAAGTCAACCTGTTACAAACCTAACAGACCAGATCCACACCTGTCTCACAATGGTAAACCTATCTAAACACAAGGGGTTTTGCACAGGGGTTATTTTTCTTCCTGAAACAAGCTACTCAACTGACAACCAGGCTGAAATATCACTCCTAACCCCAGCTTCAGACCCTTGTTCCTATAGAGTCCTTCATCTTTTATCCATTTGTGTTTTTGTTCAGAAACTTCCTTTAGTCTCAAGACCAAGGAGGCTTTCATTTCTCTGACTTAGAAAGTCATTAAGAGTGCTAGGGAAGTGCGGAAGAGCTTCATTCTTCTGCCCTCTCTTACCCTTCTTATTTTATGTATTTGGCATACTGTACATATATTGATGAGGGGAGTAAATATAGAAAGGAAATGTAGCTAATGAAGTTTTGTCAGTGGAGGTGAACACTGAGAAAGATGGATAACGGTGGCATTTTTCCATCGTAGAAGAGCTTAATGACATCTTCCTGCCCTTCCTTGGTGTAAAATAATGACTAACTGTTCTCTTGATGGAATTTCCAGGTCTGGGAAGTCGATTTCACACACTAAGGGAAATTTATATGGCAGAAAACAAATGAATGTAATACTGATGGGCTGGATATGACTGACAAACTACCATATTATGTTGAGGAAAGATGGCAGCAGCTCCACAGTCAACTATATCAGTTTAGAGTGATGCAGAAAATAAATTAGTTTGCAGTTGTTCTTTGAGGAGCCAGAATCGGGACTGCTTCTGTTTGCATGTTTACTGAAACAACCAGACATCAACTGACAGAGAGATAAAGAGACAGTGGCACATCATTTGTGGAGTTCAGTCGGTCTTCAGATTGGCTGGAAGAACTAATGCAATTGCAAACAAAAGCTTTTTGCTCTATCGTCTTACAACTGAAATCACAGCCTGTCAAAGTGTTGAGTTAATAGATGTTGATTGTTGTCAATGTGCCTGTCGTTCTCCAAATCAAACCAATAATAATCGGTCTGTAGTCTGTGTCTGCACCTTTATCCAGAGATAATATACATTTTCACCAGTCTAGTTAGTGCTGTGATTGCTCCTATTGTCTCAGTGGAAAACAGGCCTCTCCACAGTTCTCTCCTTTAGCTCGGCCAGAGAGACGTTGGAGATCAATTGTCTCTTAAAGCACTCTGCTGTCACCTTTTTTCCCATTAATCTGAGTTTGTATTATAAAAAGTCCATTTGCATATCTGTCACACTGGATATTTCATCACACCTTACCTGCCCAGTGTTTAAGCATTAATAATTGCACAATTAAAAAGCAATCAATCTAAATTGCCTTGATTCGCTCGATGTATCAAGCAGCGACACTTTTGTCGGGGTTAAAATTCCTCTCGCTCTCCCTGTGATTTGTCCTGGTTCTGGAGGTGGTCCAAATAAAATGAAACCTAAGGGGAGTTTTGTTGAGGAATACAAATGTTCTTGCCCCTGCTTTCAACTTAAACAGCAATCCCATGGATCTTTCAGGGATTTACACAGTGAAAATTGTAATAAGATTCAGTCTAGGACAAAGTATCTACAGGGATGAAAATACCCCACACAGGCCCTAAGAATATTCCTTGACTATTTTAAATGCAAGATTGTTGTGCATATTTATCCCAAGGAGTCCCAGTTTCGTTCAGTTGAAACAGTATTAACATAGTTCTTTTTAAAATGCTAATCTCAATTTGCACTTTGATCCTCATGGTCCATGTAGTTGTGAAAGGATGCTGTCCTTATTTATGTACAGGTTTACTGTATATGCAAGGACAGATTATCCACCGGGCTGATTGGACCGGTGCCCGGGGCCTCTGACAACCCCAACGGCTGTAGCCTCATCCTGTCTAAGCTTTTTTTCTAATCTGGTCATTTATTTTTATTTAAAGGTATGAGTCGTGTGTGTGAATGCTGAAACAGATTTACTGTGGAGTTGCATTGCTTGAAAATAATGCAATCATTATCATTGATTTGACTATATCACCAGTGCCCATCATAATAGTATTTAATGTACATATTCAAATTCCATGGTGTTTTGGTTTTTTTTCTTTCTTTCTTTTGTTTTTTTTTTTGTTTGTTTGAGGTTGTTTTTCACCAAAAGTAATTGTGGTAAGTGTGAAAACATGTCTGGTACAAGTAGTGTTGGATGATTCCTCTGTTTTAACAGTGAATGAAGACATCACAGACATTTTAGATGGAAAACAACAACAGAATTCTCATTATACTCTGTTTATTAGTCATGTGTAATATCGCCTACAATGAAACCTGCTGGTGACACCACACTGTCAAGCCAGTTTATGTAAACTGAAATTTAAATCCAGTCCAATCCAATTTTATTTGTAAAACACTTTACAGCAACCACAGTTTACCAAAGTGCTGTACAGTCAATAAAAACCAAAATAAAGGAATAAAACATACAAGAATAAATTAAAAGACATAAAACATAAAACAGCTGTACAATTTAAAATAATAAGACATAAAAAATAGCTGTATACATACAAACAATAAAAAGAAATTCAAATAACATAAAAACACTAAAACAGACACGAAATAAAACAGAATAAAAAAAAAACTATTAAAAAAAAAACAACGAAATTTGACATTTTATGGAACCACAACTAATCAATCACACCATTTTGACCAGGTAGGGGAAGAATGGACGTTAAAGTTAGCGGCCACCTATGAAAACACATATTGATCCACCTCAAGAAACATGAAAGATGTGAACCCAGCCTGTGATAGGTGTCAACAAGCCCTGCGGACTCATGTACATATGATCTGGTTTTATTCTCTAAAGCCATTGTTTGGTGTATGTATTCTTCTGTCTTGAAAAAGCCTTTACAGCCTTTGCCACTTTGCAGTCAAAGCATCTGATACTGCTTTAGTGGAAATCCTCTACTCCTCCCTCACATACTTCTTGGCTTAGGGAGGTCCTCTGTCAAACTAGAAAGCATCAGGTGTATGTTACAGGGTTTTATCAGAAAATTCAATAAAATGTGTGATTGACTGATTCCTTCTTTGTATATGAAAAAAGAACAGTAACTAATCAGGTAATAGGAAATATTTTTTCTGTCTATTCATATTGATTTATGTGACTCCTTTTAGTTTTAGTTCATGTTCTGTTTATTGTGCCACAGTGTTACAGTTTGTTATACTTCCTCTGTAGGTCTTGGTCACGACCAGTATATTTCTGTACTTCTCTATGTTCCTTTGTTCTTGAAAAGTGTCAATAACAAGATTTTGGAAAAGGAAAAGAAAAAAATACACAGTGGCTAAAACTGGTAGAACAGTGGAGCAGCAAAGTGAAAGACTGAAAAGGGAAAGGATGGCAAAGAAATTCTACTACAGAAAATATAGTGACTTTCAGCACTTTTTTTCAGAAATCGTCTTGCTAGCAAAGAGCCTGAGGTGGATGAAGCTGACATTGATAGGAAAGGGGAGGGCAATAACCGAGCAGACTCTGCTAGTTGAGTTTAGTTGGGAACCAGACCAACATCAAGGATGGACACATGTTCACCCAGAGCTCAGACCGACAGCGAGCCGCAGAGCAGAAACTCGATTTATCTACTACTTTACACCCAACTACTTCAACTATTCAGGCTGCAGCTAACAGGATGAAGCAACAACAACATTCAATAATATAACCGTGCAATAACATCAGAAACACTAAATAACAGCAACATCAGGGCTTAGGTACATATTTCATTTATCTCTGGCAGAAAATAGTGCTGACAAGGTGTTGGATGACGGAGGGAAAAGCTATATCAGAATCATGGAACACTAATCAAACTTGCATAATAAGGAATCCCCTTCGTATCTGTTTATATCCTGCTGAGTTCCATGACTCAGGCTTTCTCTCACATGTGTCACTCATTCCTGTCTGTGTGTTCTTGTCTACATGCTGTTGTCTTTACACTGTGTGAACAAAGTTGACACTGGTTGTTGTTGACTGTTGTATTAATGCATTTCTATGCCAGGATACAATGATACAACAAACTACTAGGATGTGTGATATAGGATGAATCCTGTACGATGCAAGGCCATATGAATCAGTCATTGTGTATGTTTTTGGAATCAGCAGAAACATCTGAATCATAGAAATGCATGTATTGATATTCATGCAGCTAGGATGCGACCTATAGCAGTCGTGTTGTAAAATGTATTATGAAAATATCTGGAGGCGCTGATATTGCCCTTCAGGTTGCAGTATTCTGTCAGCATGTGTGTGGACTGCATTCTTAGTCCATCCTTGTATATATGCACATATTGAATGTGGTTTATATTTAGACACGTACCATTAGGAGAGAATGGATGGATGACATAGATATATATCTGTATTGTGTGGTTGGTGGCCCTGTGAATTGTTATGGTTGTCATGAGGACTAAAAGAATTGTTTGTTTGGGGGGTGAACTTGTCTTTGTCTATTTGTCTTGTGTTGCAAGTACTCCCGAAGAGTCCCAGGAGCTGTGTTTGTGTTTGAAGTCCGTCGTTGTGTTTCAGCCTTTAACAGGAAGCACTGGGCCCTTCTTTGTCCTTTGCTACATAGCAAGGATTTTTTTCTTGGCCTCGACAACTGTTAATGTGCTTTGCTTGTACAAGGTCACTTTGTCCCAGAATGACAGAACTGGCCTGAACACTGAGCTCAGTCTGAACGTCTGCTCTCCTCAGAACACGTTCCAATGCCTGTCTGCTGTAATCAATGTTCGAGGCAGGTCGTCCGTTTGTTGCTGCAACTTGTAACACTCAATTTGACCTATCAGCATTGCCATCAGTTACATGGATCTGCAAGTGTATTTGGCTCGGCTCTTAATGGCACTGGCGCCGGGGTCTGTGGAACATCTGGCCGTCTCAGGCAGAGGTGGGGTCATGTTGATTGTTGATAGGTTTTATCTGTTTGAACATGCACACCGCCTGCTTCTGCCCACCATCACCTATAGTGCTGAAGTCCTTCTCTCTTTCTGACTTACTCACTCATGCATACACAGCAAGCCCACTGAAGTAAGCCCAGTAATAGTGGCATGGTTTTTCTCACAGCAGGCCCTTCCCGCTGCTCCTGATGTGAACTGATGAGGCCTGTCAGCGCTTAGCGCACCATGCTAATCTCATCATACTGCTTGTGGATAGGAGTCTTAGCGTCTGCACTAGCTCAGCCGCTGGCCCCAGCCCTAATTTTATGAACTCACATACTGTAGCTATGCATCTCACCTAATGGCATTAGTGTCAAATGGTTTGATAAAGATGAGCAGCCTCCTACTTGATTAGCTTTAGCTGGCTCTCCATCCTACATCACCACACACATTCACACACTCTATCCCACCCGCTGTGAACTAGCGAACGTAGTGATGCTCATGTGAAACGTCAGACTAAAATGGTATGGTGCAGAGGAAGAGACAAAGAGAGGTACTCAGAGAAAGACAGCTGTAGTCAAATGTCACAGTAAAATGCCATATTTTAGTGCTTTGACCTTCATGGTTATTGGCTTTCTCAGCAATAAAGCTGTTATTACTATACCTCAACCATATTGTCAGTGTCTGAATGTTCATAGTTTACAGCAGAAAAATTGCACACCTGTCTTCTTACCAATTTGTACTATTTATTCGGGCACAAAATGAGTAAATATAAGTCTCTCCTTTTAAAAATCTCTGTTACTATTTCAGTATACCTGCACAATTATTCCTGTTTCCTAAAGTATGTGTCTGCCTCAACTCAAATGTTTTTGTTGGAAAACACTCTCAAAATGCAAAAAAAAAATCTTTGTGCAGCGTTCTAAGACATCTTTGTCCTTTAGATTTTCAGTTGTTGAAGGTTGATTCTGTGCGACTTTTTATTCTCAGCTTTCATGCCTATCACTGCTAAAACTCTTTCCTTTGTCAAAAATATAAAATGCATCATTTTTCTGTGCATATTTCTAGTATTTCATTTTTTTTCCCTTGAAAATAGGCTCAAAGCAAATGTGTAAATATTTTTAGAGGCAACTTGAATCGTGATGTTTTGCACAAATATAAGAATATGCAAACACAGATTTCATGAATGCTTTATTTCGTAACCGATTTGTGTGACAGCGTTCTTACATATTGTCAGGTTTTAATGACATTACATCATCCAGATCTGTGGACACTGGTATAATTATTTTTTCTATACTATATAAATGAAGTGCAGTGCTTCCTGCAGAGTTAGATTGTATCTGTGGGAGACTTAGTTGGAGTGTACATTCATTGTAATGGAATTCATTTACAGAGTGTTGCATCGTGGGTCACTTTTAGCGTTAATATTGCTACTCTTACAATTGTCTGTTTGCAGTAACTCAATGACTAATTACCCCATTTAGTCCTCTTTAACTTGTAGAATATGAGTGCAAAGTGTTCTGTTGTGGCATTATAACAGACTTAAAATCAGTTCAGACCACGTTTAGTTGCTAATATGACCTCGTGGTAAGCCCGGTTTTACATTTACATCACACATGCTCTGCTGCAAAGACACAGGGAAGCACCAGTTTTTGTCATAGTGTTACTTTCCTTTTGTTCTGTTCCATCATGTTTTCCCTTTAGTTTATATCATGGTGTGTATATGTATGTTAGTTTACTGAAGCTGTAACACTTCTTCAAGGAGTTTCTGGGCTGAAAACCACCACCCATGTTAGCACACACAAGGTGTGAAGACCGAGATGCTCTGCTCAGTGTCCAAAATAAAAGCTCTGTGTGAAAGAAGTCCTCTTTATTAATATTAAGTCACTGCTCACAACATAGTTTCACAGCCTAGTTAATTAATGGGAAGGAAGAGGTCTATATTCAAAATTGCGACAGGTTTTCAATCCAAGAAATCACATTTTCCTTAACAACACACAATCTGGAGCCACATTGTGGATCCAGGATGTTGTTTTTTTGGCATCTATGTCCAAATCACTGTTGCAGAGGTGATAGCCAATATGAGTCACAAATGTATCCGGTTTCCCAGAAAATCCCCCTTGGCTAATCTTACTCATTCTTTCCGTCTTGCTTTATTCTATATTGAGCTGTTTGCTGACGTGATACAACAGATAGAGTCAAATGGTAAACTCACACATTTCTGCCTGTGGTGCACAGTCGCAAATGTTCATTTTTGCAAATTAAATTGCTGTGGGGCACAAAAAGCTCAAGACTCAAACAAGCAATGACATTTATCTTTATACATTCTCAATTCTTCTCATTTGTTAGTGGAAAGTCTTTTATCTGTTTAGTATAACAAGAAAAGAAAAAGTGACAGACTCCAAAATATTACATTTACTGTAAACATATTTTAGTGTAATTTCTCCTGTTATAGTAATATAAAGGAAAGCTTGTTGTGTCGTTGGTTGGCTCAAGTTGTGAGTTTTCATCATTCAGTTTTGTTCTTTGATTGTCTTGACTGTAGAGATGACAAATTAATGACAAAATCTAGTGGGACTTGTCTCCTTTAGTACTCCCAGACATGTAGAATGTGAAGTTGCAGAGACCTGTAGATCCAAGGTGGACTGAAGTACAACACTTCCTTAAGACACATTATTTAGGCTCCTCTAATTTTTCACCAGTCTGTATATTCTGCAAATACCTGTGTGGGTTGCATACATTACATATTTGAGCATCTATATATATGTCTGTCCATATGTGTGAAAACTGTGACAGAATAACAGACTGTCAGGATGCATCAGGTATTAACACACAGATGGATATACTTTGTCAGAATCATTAAATTATTCTTATTCATTGTGCTTTGAGGTGAAATTATTCAACTTAATCTTATGTAAATGAGATACACTAAAAATTTGGACATGTAAGTTAAGTTTTAATTAATTTGTCCTTCTGGTATCACTATAATATATTTCACGGCCATCATACTGGCAGCCTTTGTGCCTTTTGAAAAGACAAAAACAGCAGGTTAAGAAAACAACAACAACAACAACAAAAAAGTGCTCTGAAGCATGCTTAATGATGAGGGCGTATGTGCTCACCTGTTATTGAGCAATTTAGACTATTTAAGCTAATTAGCTTCTCATAATTGGGCCTGTAGTACACAGAAAGGCTATTATCCACTTAACAGCTCTGGAATCAAATAAATACCTCTTTTAGAGGATTTGTTTGTGTTTGTCCTGTTCGTGTAAAGTTGGAGATTTTTGCTAAATCACAACCCTTATGGGTTCCCTCAGCATAAAGTCCATATTTTCCATGTAGTGAATGTTTTATGTAAGGAAATGCCTGCTTTTCCTGTTTTTTTATAACTAATCAGACTTTATCTCCAGACATTCACACAAATCTGATGCTTTTCTTTTTCTTTTTTTTCTTTTTTTTTCATTTTTCATAAATTAGTATGAAGGGTCAGGAACTTTTACTTCTGCTGTGTTTAAGATATTTCATGGACACTGAGACAATATTTTATACATTGGTTTGGAGATTTTAAGGCTTCTCAATCCTTCTGTAAACCTATTTACAGAATTACATCCCACAAACTCAGCTCTCTCACAAGTCTCTGCCTCTCTCTCTCTGTCTGTCATACATTCTCACAGGGTCATCGACTTCCATTAGTTCCACTGCAATGCCTGTAGCACTTAAGACACACTTAACCATATGCCTGCAATATCTACAGAAAATTTACTCATTTACAAATATTTGTCTGAATTTGCACTCTACAAGACCTAAAGTACCACTTTTTGGCAAATATGAGTCTAAGAGTCTTGCTTGTACGCTATCTTTAAAACACTATCTTTGTGTATTAACTAAAAAACTCGACTAGTAATTCACATTTTTAATTCATATTTTCTGTTCACCTTATCCCTCTGTTAATCCTAAAATGTCGTATTAATGTTTAAAGAATTTATTGTGATTGAGTACAGGAAAAACATAGATAAACATTGTGTCTGTTTACTTTTTAGGCTTTGCACAGGACACATTTGATGTAGTAAATTCCTTAAGTATTACTACTGCTCTTACTAGATACACTAAGAAATTACTAATAACATCAGAAAATGTCAGTCATTTCTCCAGCAGTGGACAGTGATAAAGAAATAGAGAAGGAAGTGACAGTGATGGATTTGTATAGAGGTTAATGGAGACAATTATCACAATTATGCTAAATAATTACAATAAGGTAATTATGCAATGGTTTTGATAGACCTGGCTCAGACTCCACTGTGAGTTCCCACATATTTTCCCTGTGGTTGAATGTTATCACTGCAGGATGTCACCTCATCTTGCACACTGATGACAGAACCGCAGAGTCATTTTCTGACCCTGTGTGACACTGCATGTGTGTGTGTTCTTCAAAATTGCTAGGTGTCCTGAAACTTTCTAACCTCTATTATTTGTCTTGGTGACCTTCTACCCTGCTCAAATCCTCTGTCACTCCATTACCTGTTCTTTTTTTTTCTTTTTCTTTTTCAATTTCAATTTTATTTATAGAGCCCAATATCACAACAAAGTCACCTCACAGGGCTTTACAGAAATTGTTGAATTGATAAAAAAAAAAAAAAACACGGTGAAAATAAGCAAACAGTCAACTAATCAGTTAGTAAGCAGTCGATGAAGCAAATGGATCAGTGATCCCCTGTCCTTAGACCCTGCTTCTCGGCAAGGAAAACTCTAAAAAACCCAGTGGGGAAAAAAGAAACCTTGGCGGGTGGGGGTGGGGGGGTGGGGATGAGACC
>JAPQRQ010001985.1:0-11949 GCA_037367365.1 Apogon talboti
AACCTCCAACCCTTTGGTTATTGGACAACCTGCTCTACCATCTGAGCCACGGCCGTCAATGATGATTGATGATGGGAGAGTTGGACCACTGTGTAAAGTCTCAGGTCTGGACTCTGAACCTGATGAATCCTGGTGTTGTCATCTTGGAATATTTCTGTGTCATCAGAGAAGAAAAAAAACACAGATGTTCAGTCCTGGCCATTTAGTATATTCAAGTTCAGCTAATCTCATTTTATGGACATATGACATTGTTGAACCCAGACCAGAGATCATAAAACTGCCCCTCACAGGCTTGTTCTGTAGACATTAGGCATGATGGGTAATCAGTTCATCCACCTCTCCATCACTGTGGAACAGGGTCAAACTGGACTCACAGACCACATGGCCCTTTTCCACTGAAACACAGTCCAATCTTTATGTTCTCTATCAAACTGATGTTTGTTTAAGAAATGTGAAGGTACTCACTGCATCAGTTAGAGTTAAAGAACTTGTTTCCAATTGTTCATTGAAAGGCGTATACCTTTTTACTTAGTTAAATCCAGGAGATGACTACTTGTTTTGGCCAGGCAGTGTATTAATGCAGTTCAGTTTATTCTCTTTCTTTCCATGTGATCAAGATTCAAGACACTGTAACATCACCTTGAATCTTATTGATTCAGGATGTAAAAATACTGAAATGGAATACTAATATGTAAATGTATTTAACAGCACTGGGGTTGTTTCTTGGCACAGTCTAATTAACATTCACCACATTACATCTTTAATTTTATGTTTGCAGATGCTTCGTTATGGATTCTTCAAACTTTCCTCTTTGTTTTGGATCATGCATACATAGTATATGGAAATATGGAAAGGTGAAAGCATTATTCCTAATTGGGCAAGAATGACAAAACCTTTGCTGAATTAAATATTACTGACAATATCATTGACATGAAAGACAAATAATTGTAAATGACTGAAAGCTGTTGTTCATGAGGCTGATGCAAATGTACACAGACACTAACATTTACTCTAACCCTAATGAAAAACCACAAAATGCCCGAACTTTAACTTTAAAATAACTCTAAACCCTCAAATTAAATAATTTACGTTACAGAGACCTGCACTTTGTCCCCTTAAGGGAGCTGAGTCTTCAAAATGTGAAGTATAAACAGATTTACATCCCCATAACACACACATACTCTGCAATATTTATTATGCAGCATTTGTTTTCAGCAGTTTGGGTGTTTTTTCTTGTTATTTGTATAGACGTGAATGCTGTTATTCGCAAATCAACTAATGTGTGTAACTTTTTTCTTAAATGGCATCACCCTCATTTTATCTAAATGTTAACAGTGGAACACCATAAAAACTGTGTATTTATTAAATTAGTCTGTTTTACGTTTCTTCCGTCATGGCTTTACCATCTGTGATTCTTTTTTTTTCCTGCAGCTGCTGTTGTTTCATCACTGTCAGAAGAAGCACTGAACATTGTGGATGGTTACATCTGCCTCATGGTTATGACTCCATGAAGCAGGACAACTACACAAACTGATGTTAATGGTAGCAGCCGTGTTTTCTGGCCTGTTTTTACAACAGCTGTTGCTTCTCTGTGTTATTAGAAACATCTGCATCAAATGCTTTGGGTGAAATATTAAATTAAAATCAGTGTGTTTATGCCCTGAGAACATCATCATTTCACCCAGTGCTTTATGGTTTTATGAACACTCCTCCGTCTGTTTTGAACAGACACATCTGGCTAATAACACGAATCTGGCCCAGAAAAGACAAAATTACACTTCCAGGAAACAGCAAAACTATATCACAAATGCAGGCCAGTGGAAGAACATGACAGCTGACAATATTACAAATTAATATTTTAGAATTGATTTGATTAAAATGCGAGTTTACGTTTGGTGTTCAATAGGTTTTCCCTTAAAGCGGTGTATGACTTTTATCACAAATTTTGTTTCAACTTTGTAAAACCCCAGTGACAGCCTAATTATCACTAATCCAATCCTGAATCACTTCTCTCACAGTGCACAACTTCGAAGATGACTCCATCATAAACACAGTCCACTTGTTTACATAAGAAATCAAAACATCAGTCGGGCCTTTTCAGAAATTTTGCTGCGTAGTGCATTGTGGGAATGGCGAAAGCAAGGGAAAGCAGTTTCTCACTGATTCAGCAAGAAAACAAGCCAGATCGCTACAATGTAAAATTCCACAGTCCACCAGGGTTGTTTTAAAGAATGAGTGTCGTTGGTGGATGGAGGTAAAGGCCACATTTGGGTTCAGCACTCACGGAGAGGCAGTGAAATTGCTGCTACGTGGAATTCCCATTCCCACAATACACTTCGTGACAAAATTTCCGAAAAAGGCCAGAGTGATGTTTCGCTTTGCTATGTAAACAAGCGGACGGTGTTTATGATGGAGTCAAAGTCTAATGGATTAGTGATAATTAGGATATCACTGGGGATTTACAAATTTGAAACAAAATTTGTGATGAAAGTCGTACACTGCTTTAAATATAATTGTCGAAGCTCAGGTATCTTAAAGCGAAAAATATGTCAGTTGCTGTGTAAAAGCTGTAAGTGTTATCTGCGAAACAAACGTCTTTGCAGATGAACATTCTCAGAACAAGAAAAAAATGCAGTACTGAAAGTCTTCAGAGGATGGAAGTGTTGAGAAACCACCCGGTCAGCTGATTGCTTAGCAGCTGGTTGTGTTTCTGACACTTCTAAAGGAAACACACAGTTCTGTTGACACTCGTCACGGTAACAGCAACTGATGATCTGTTCTGAAGGTATTTAAGACAGTATTATCAAATTTAATGCTGCATTTAATTTGGGCTAAAATACATAGTCTAATGGATTCTATTGGAAATATCTGATTCAAACCTGTCTCTGTTTTTCTTAATTTTTTTTCCAGAAAATTCTGCTCCTTAAGGCAAAATGGATATTTCAGACGGCTACGAATATGATTACTTTGAATATAATTACACTGAGGCCTATGAGAATTTTACTCCCCAGGAGGAGCCAGTTTTTCAGCACAAATCAGCATGTTTCAGTGAAGTCCTCTGTGTGACTCTGCTGTTGGTCACTGCAGTCATTTTTGTTCTGGGTTTCGTTGGGAATGCTTTGGTGATCTGGATCGCCGGCTTCAGAATGAAGAAGACGATCAACACCACCTGGTACCTGAGCCTCGCCATCTCGGACTTCATCTTCTGCGCCTGTCTCCCCTTCAGCATCACCCACATGGCCATGGATAACTGGATCTTCGGCCTGTTCATGTGCAAGTTCACCTCCTTCGTTATGTTCGTCAACATGTTCAGCAGCATCTTCCTCCTCGTCATCATCAGTGTCGACCGCTGTGTGTCCGTGGTGTTCCCAGTTTGGGCCCAGAACCACCGCTCTGTTAAAAAGGCGTCTGTTGTTGTTTTTCTGGCTTGGGTTTTCGCCGTCGCCCTCAGCCTTCCCTCTGTTATTTTTCGAGATGTTGTTACGTACATGGGTAAAACCACTTGCTATAACAATTATAACTCAGACCGACACATTCACAAGATAATTGGAGTGGCGCGCTTCCTAGCTGGGTTTGTCGCCCCATTCTTCATCATCATCATCTGCTACTCTGTCATTATCCTCAAAATTAAAACCAACAGAATGACCAAAGTCTCCAAACCGTTCAAAGTCATGACTGCACTCGTCGCTGCTTTTTTTACCTGCTGGCTTCCGTACCACGTGTTTGTCCTACTTGAGCTCAACCACCACAACTACGACCACAGCGTTATAACCATCGGACTCAAAGTTGGAACATCTGTGGCAGCTGCAAACAGTTTCCTCAACCCTGTCTTGTATGTTTTCATGGGCAATGACTTTAGGCAGAAATTTAAGAGCTCCGTCCTGTCAAAAATGGAGAGTGCGATGGGAGCGGAGGGAGCGGAGGGCCGAACCACCACCCTGTCTCGGTACCTGTCTCGGTCCAGCTCCGTGGATGGTAGAGCCTCTACACACATTTAGTCCTTTCACACTGTAAACTGATTCTCAGTCACCCTCTGACTGACAAAACATCTTGTAAAATATGTAAATTAATTGACAACAGATATGATAAATGTCTTCTCTCACTACGAATCAAGACAGTAAGGATTCACCATACAAGGTTTAAAAAAGCTGCTACTTGTCTTTCACAGTAAAATTAACATCTACAAATCTAATAGATATATTGTGTTGCGTTCAAGGGCTTTAGTTTCCCAAAGCAGGAAGATTCCAGAGCAGTATCTGTGGAATATTTAATGCACAATTTTACCAAGTGCAAAAAGTGAAATTTAGTTGTGAATTAAACGATTATAACATAGAAATTTATGTGGAAACATTCACTTGTTTTGTAGAAAAGAAGCAGATGTTTGTGTTTTTGAATAACATATATGGACTGGAAGTGGTTTGTGCAATAGATATTTGGTTTTCACTCCGGGCCGAGAGGTATTAGTGCACGCTATGTTTTACTTCTGTTTTGTAAAACAATGATGCAACCATTATAATCTGTACCATTATAATTTTTTTGTAAAGTCTTTTTCATTGAATGTATATTTTTTCAGTTATGTACTTTGCTGAAGTAAATAAAAGTAGACATAAAACGGGCCACAAAAACAGAGTAGTATCATTTTCAAACAAGATGATTTTAATTTTTAAAATGACACTTATCTTTAGTCACTAAGACAAGAAAGTCATGCAATAATATATTTATAATGTGAAACATTTTATGTTGTCATGCTGATAACTGATTGTGTTTCATGTTATAATTCATAGTATTCCTAAAATGTAAAAAGTACCTTGTTATACATGTTGTATAAGTGTGCGTGCGTTATAATAATGTCAAAATATCTAGGAATGTGAAAGAAATGTTTTTTTAAAAAATGCAATGAAAATATAGTGAAAATTATTTTTCATAGCAATAACTACTTTTCTGTGGAAATCTCCATCACCCAGTGGTAAAAAAAAAAATCCAGATTTGGATCCAAACCATCTTCTAATGGGACTGAGATATGGGATAGACCTACACTGTGTAAAATTTCTTGTCAAAATGTGCTGTAGTTTTTAATTTACAGGTGTGGATAGAAACAGACAACAATTCCCCTTTTCATCAGTTTTATAAAATTGTTCTTTTCCTCAAGAGGGTAACTCCATAAACACAATATGAGGACTGTGAACCCTCTGTACACAGCAACCCTTGAAGTGACCCTCGGTAAACCCACTTACTTCCTCCTAATCATCAAAATAAGAGGAATCATACCAAGAACACGAACACGAACACATCTTGTGATTTTTTTGATGTTGAAACAGTGAATGTCAGAGGGAACCCACACTGTAAAGGTTAAATGAATCAGTAGAAATGAATCACAGTGAAACTTTAGACATGATTTACTTTTAAAGCTGCCATTATGGGTGTCTCTCTAATAACAATCATTCAAATGGTCACTTATAACAGGAAAAGGGTTCAGTGTGGTGAACCTGTGGTGATTTATCATTTAACTCCGACTAATAGCCCTGCTAGGTCCCATATTACTTATCTAATCACCAATGTGCTTGAGATTTAAGAGCACACAGGTCGTAGCTGATTCACTAATGATGATACTGGAATAGATGGAAACAAAGTGAAACTGAACTAAACTTGAGTTCCACTTGAAGTTACTTTTGAAAATTGGAGGCAATATTTTCTTTTATCTTCATGAGCAGAAACTCATTATTTATTTATCACCCTTCCATGTTTCTTCTTCATTCATTTGTAAAAGTATTAAAACACAACACCAATACCTTATATTAACTTTTATTGGGCCTTCACATTACATTCATTCCATAGAAAATACATTCAAATGTGACACCTATGTTTCAAAAAGTGCCAGCAAGTCAATGAATAGAGCCAAGAGCCAGTAAAGTTTTAAAGCATGTCTTAAAAATAGAAACAGCTTTTCATTTGCTTTTTGCAATAGAAATATTTTGATGTGTCAGCGCACACTATAAAAATATATTCTGTATATATTGTACAGAAAATGGAAGTCAGTTAATGTTTTCTGGATCTCACCAGTGGTTTGTTATGTATTTATA
The DNA here is from genome assembly GCA_037367365.1 of Apogon talboti. Taxonomy (NCBI): domain Eukaryota; kingdom Metazoa; phylum Chordata; class Actinopteri; order Kurtiformes; family Apogonidae; genus Apogon; species Apogon talboti. Next base: position 6,081 of record JAPQRQ010001985.1, read on the forward strand.
TATTTGTTTTTTTTAAGCATATGGCAAAGCACATTGCGTAGCGCTATAAGTCGTGCTGCATATAAAATCTGAGCACATTTTTCACACAGGTGTGGACTGTTTTTTGTATGTTATTGGGAGTAAAAGTACTACCAGCCTTTTAATCAGCTGAGCTCTTACTACGACAAAGCAATAAAATAAACTGTTTTCACATTCAGCATGATTAACTGCCTTAAATCAAAAACATCTACCTTAAAATGTCTACATCTAAAGAAAACCTCCAGTCTATGACATAATGTCTAATTCCTCAATGATCTTTGGGGCTAGTGTTGCACAGTGAAGTGCTTTTTGGATTTCTGCATCAAGTCCAGTGTTCAGAAAACATATTCAACCAAATTAGTCAATAACAGAGATAAATATACGCCTTAGAGATAAATCCTCTTCTCTCCTTGAATCAGTGCCTTCAAGAGGGATTTTTCATCTTCTTGAATGAGAGGAGCTGAGAATTGAGTTGTTTACCTCTTGTTGTTGAATAACTTACAAAAACACACAGTATCTTCATCAGGTAGTCATCGCCTGCATATTGCATTGTGTTCCCTTCAATAAAGGGTTTGACATTTTAAAATTTTCAGTGAACTTCATCTATAAAATAGTAACTTGCTCTAAAACTGTGATAGCAGCAGAAATTCTTAATCTTTTGAATCTTTGTGATGCAAAATAAGCTCATGACATACTAGAGAGTTTTGTATTGTATCATTTGGATCACTGACTACAAATCAGCCTGCAGAGTCAGACGTGCCTCTCTGTAACATCATAGCTATAGTGTACCGTCGTCATGTTAAGGCATGTGCACATGCCAACACAGCACATGTGCATAGAGCAGGATAAGAAGTGCTTTTCATAATGATCCCAAAAATAAAAAATAAAAAAACTACAAAAAAAACCCAATCTTGCTCTATAAAAAAAGCTGCACTACTCTAAATGCATGGAGCTGTTAAAAAGAAGATGGATAAAAAATAAAATAAAAATAGGACCATAAACAGACCAATTCATCCCCACTATGACAATGAAATTAAATAGAAAAAGCTACTGAAGTCATGTCGTCTATAAAACATGGTGCAGAATCACAGAAGAGTCCAATTAAAAGAGTGGAAAGAGGAACTAAAGGATCACATATATCATCTTGGCATGTATTCCTCTGGAACTCCGGACATGTTTCTTTTCTTCAGGGCAGTGTCTACTGTTCTGATCAGTTCATTGATGCTATCTCGCATTTCAGGTGTATAAGGGTCATATTCTAGCTTGCGTAGCCCCGAGCGTTTAAAGTTGCCATCCTTTTGGCCCTCGACGCAGAGCAGCCGGTCCTCAGACACCTTCAAACCCAGGAGCTGAACCATCCCTTTGAGCTGGGAGAACAGGTCCCTCTTCAGATCCTCAAAGTGGACCACATGGACTCTCTTTCCGTAATGCAGCCAATCCAATGTGTGGGACGCCCACCAAGGAGCGTAGTTCTTCACAAACTCAGGCCACTCTACAAAAAAGAGAGCAAATTAAAAGAAATAACCCATTAAAAACTTGCAAGAGTTGGTGCAGTGAGTAAAGTTCCTCTAAATGATAAATACAAAGAAAACTCAGTGCCATTTTCATAAAAATACTGCACAGTGCAGGTCTACATGGTAATTGGTTGCAAAATAAATGCATTGTTGTTGATGGCACCTTTTATAAACACAAAAAAAGCTACCGTGATTGCAGCTCTGCTACATAAGACATTAATGCTGTTATTCGAGACCTTTGGAAGTCGGATAAAAACAATGATAAGTACATTTTATTTTGAGGGTTCATTTTTTTTATCACATCTGTGAAGTTCAACACAAAAAAGCAGTGACCAAGAGGAAACATGAAGGGAATAAAGAGGATGTGAGAATCTTGAGGGTCAGAAACTGAGGTGGTTTAGATGAAAGTAATTTTTTGAGGGGTTTTACTGATTAAATTGGCATTAATATTTACAGTTTCATTTCTGAGGAAAAGTCCTTCGCTTGCAGCTTTTCATCCAGCAATAATCTATAGGCCCATAAAAGCAGCAGCTGGCAGAAGCGGTGCTGCATTAGCACACATCTTTACTGTTTGGAGAGGTTGTGTTTTAAAGTTAAAAGCCTGCAGCACTGAGTTTGCAGTCAATGAGCGTGGCACCTGCAAAACCAAGGTGGACTGAGTATTATGGACTGCTTGTACAGACACAAGCCGTATAGAATAACTGAGGAACAAAATATGACCACACTTTGTCCTTGGTGTTAGGTTTTCAACAAAAACCGCAACTTAAAATAAAAAAGACTAAAATATTTGCAACTCTCATTGCTGTCCTGAACATCCTCTTGTGTTGAAGGTTGACTGAATATCAAATCGAGCAACTTGTGTTCAAATTAACGCAAAGTAAAGATACACAAGCTTTTAACTGAATCAACCAGATGAGAAAATAACAGGCGGGGCTTTGTGAAATGACATGCCCTTAAAAAAAATGTGCCCTACCCCTGACTTTTGGGGACACAATGAAAGGCAATGGGTGTCTGTAATTTCATCTGAGCCCACAGTGTCTGCTGTACATAGTGGGTCCTGTACACAATGTCACGCTGACTCTCAAACTGGAGCTCCTGTCTGTATTCGAAGTGGCAGCTGTCACAAAGCCTTTCTCTTACTGATGTCATCACATCATTTCCCACCGACAGGAGGAATAAACATTCATTGGAAATGGCAGGCCAAATGTGCTGATGTTTTCACAAAGAGAGGCAACTGCTGGGTCGGCAACTCTCCAGCTCTGGAAAATCGATTAAACCTCAGAGAAAAGTCAGAGAGACGATACGCGGACGAGACAAAACCAGTTGCCATGGTTACCAAAACACACGTGGGTGGCTGAATGAATGGAGGAAAAGGGAAATATGGGATGAAATATGAAGATTGCTAGAGGAATTAAATCCAGACTTTGATCTAATAAACAAAGAGCTACCTCACCATCTTAAAAAAACAAACAAAAAAAAAAAACCCTGTGATCAACCAGCACGCAAATAAATTCAACACAAAGCACAGTGACGCACTGAGTGCAACACAACACCTATTGACATTTTTGTGTTTGTAATGCTCTATCAAATTACCTGAAGCGTAACATTTCTGAGGAACAAGTTGGTTTTACTTGGTGACGCAGCTCTGGCTCATGATCCGACTAAGGCTGAGGTCGGTTGGCTAACTGTTTCATTTCTCATTTCAGTGCGTCCTCTTCAAACTGAGCCACACCGCACTGGTGAATAAGGTCAAAGCCACTAAAATAGCCATATGCCTCATTCTGTTGGTCATTTCCTCCATTTCGTCACCGTTCTACGTCACTATCTGTTTCATAGCCTATTGATCAACTGTTTTTCCTTGTTTTGCAACACTTAAAAAATTTATAAACCCATTTTTAAATTACACAATCACTTCAGGATGTTTAGTTTTCATATACTGGTTCCTTTTTTCCCTGGCTTAAATATAGAGAACAAAACCTTGCACAAACAAATGGTTTTTTTGCAATAATCCTTTGTTCCATTGAGTCGCTGATCAGATTTTTACCATTTTTCCTATATTGTTTGCACTGATTTCATATATTTTCCTTTAGTTTTAAAGATGTTTATGACAATGCATTATAGCACACTGTTGAATATAATATAAAATCTTATATTAGTAATTTTCTTGTGTGTCTCACCTTTCCCTCTCCAATGGGCCTGGGAGGCAAATCCAATGTGGCCTCCATATTTGCGGTTAAACTCTGCCATGAGGGCTTTGTAAGGGTTTCGAATCATGAGGATGCTGGAGTCAAAGGCTTCGATCTCCTTCCTGCCGCTCTCATGCGTTTTAATGCAGATGGTTCTGCCGCTCCTCCAGTGGTCTCGCTCCCCTTTGAATCCTGTCAAAGAATAATGTCCGACAGTCAAAGCTTTCATCCACAGAGGTGCACTGAGGAGCTGTGGATGTCATACACAGATATTTACCTTTATTATAAAGGGAGCCATCAAAGTAATAGCTGCCGGTGTAGAAGCCGGTGGCGAGCTCTATGAGGTGGCGAGCCCAAGTGTTCCCGGCCCCGGGGAAACTAGCGAGGGCCACTAGCTGCTTGGAGCGAGTTGAGAGGAAGTGACGGTCCATGCATCGGTTATCTAATAGCCAACACAGAAACAATATTGGTTTATATTACATGTACATATCAATGAGGCACTGCAACATATCTGAAAGGTTGGGCCTCAAATAGATTCTGAAAGTGGATCGTTTCCTGTTTATTGGCATAGTTTTGTAATAACAAGGGCTAAAAAACCCTTCATGTTGAAAAACTGGAGTGAAAGATATTTCACATCAACAGAAAATGAATAAATGGTAGAGAAAAGTCCAAAAGAGGAAATATTTTCAGTTTTAATTTTCTAATTGTAAAAAGTTCTTTTTATAAAAATGACTTAACCCTCAAAAACCTAAACAGCCACCATCCACCACATCTGAGGACTCTGGAACCTCTAATTATATCAAATCATTTAATATGGATGATTTGGTCAGTTCAAAAGCCCTATATTAAAAAAAACGAAACAAAAAAAAAACCAAGATTGTGCATAATCCTGAGCGCAGAATATTTAGATAAAGTACAAGCACTTTGTTTTCTGTTTTACTTTTGTTTACTGGAAACTTTTTTGCTGATCCAAGCCACTGCTGTTTGGTGCAGTCAGCAAACACTGACAACAACAATGCACACAGCGGACACTGGACTCGTGGAAATGGTCACGACTTATTGTATTATGAAAGAATGTTTAGAAATGTTTTAGCAAAAAGAAAATAAAGAATTAGGGGCAGTTTCTTTTATAACACACTCTGTAAACACACTGTCTAGATTATTTGTCTGTGATAGCGGATCAGTCCACATTGAGGTACTAGAAAAAGGAACTACCAAACAAAGAAAGTACCTTCTTGTTTACAGAAACTGCTTACAGACTTCACACTTGGATGTTCTCTATGCTTTATGTGTTTCCTGCCTGCAGGGAGTGGTTCATGTTTTCTTATGTGTACTAGGCTATATCTTTACAACAAAGACAAAGCTGTCACCAAACTTTACCTTGCACCTGCGTCTGATACACCACAAAGTATTCTTCATTCCCACAGCTCTCAAACTCCTCGCCCTGGCAGTGGTGCAGGCACATGTTCTCATCCTCCGGCTCGTGAAGGGAGAAGAGTGGCGTCGGAAACCCGCAGTAACATCGATCTCCAGCCAGGACGGCCAGGGATTTCTCCTAAAACACAGCATCCATTACATAATGTACATATGCTTATATGTCCCACGCCTGGATACGTACACACCCAAAGCCTCCTCACCCTCTCTGTGCACATGTCCACACACTTGTCCACGGACATGTTCTGAATGACGGCGCTGAAAGGCAGAGCCAGAGTGACATTGTCCGGCCTGTGGAAACAGCCCTTGAAAATGGCGCTGCCGTCTGGAAAATAAACAGAACACACCAGAATGTTAGTCTCTAAGAGCACAGAAAAACACTATATGCTCCATTTTTATGGTTTCTGAGCACGGCGTCCGTCAGCTTGGCTTCTGTCCAGTAACCCCGGCTGAAGAGGTCCCACTGGGACCCTCTCCAGGGCTATTGAAGCCCTGACCTGCCAGAACCCTGAACGAACAGCATCACTCTCATCCCTGCAGTGTGTTGATGACCTTCAACCTCCCATCCCCACTCTTATCTGACCAAGAGACCATCATAAATCACTACAGCAGAGGAGATCTGCTTCCCCCTTTACTGATTTACTGATTTTTCATCTGGTTATCCTGGATTAGCATGTAGATTAAAATAAACCAAAACAGAAGAACCTGAGAACACAG
>JAPQRQ010002454.1:0-16192 GCA_037367365.1 Apogon talboti
GGGGGGGTGGTAAAGAAACTGCACTACACCTCCAGTCCAGTAGGTGGCGGTAAGAAGAAGCTGAAGGGCCAAAAAGCACAATGACGCTATAAATAGCGACCGCATGCGCAACTCACATCATACTTTAAGTGGGCGGTTTTGGTTTAATGTTTTGCTGGTTGTTGAATCACTTAATCCAGTGGTTCTCGAACTTTTTACAGTGAAGTACCCCTGAAATATATATTTTTTAGCCAAGTACCCCAACTCTCACTTCAGCATTTTTGACTGAAAAAATGAAGCCAAATTTGTTCTGGTGCCAAAGGTGTCTTTGTTAAGAAACAACATATATTTAACTTTAATATAGTAAAAATGACAAATCTTTATAAGTTAATTTGTGTGCAAAATATAAACTGAATAGTGCCCTCTTTCATTGGTTAGAATAAATGATGAATAAATGAACCTTTCAGAAATCTTGAATAATATAAAAGAGAAATGGTCTTAAAGTATTACCAAAGCTTAAACAAGATGACTGCCAATAAAACTAACTCTGTCAGCCCAAAATATTATTACATATGAACTGTGAGTCTTTTGAACATTTAAGTGAGCAATAAATGTTAAAACAGTACTATATGTACGTGTATTAATAATTTCATTTATATAGCTGCAGAAAAATCTTAATTATCTAACTGTTTCATTTGTATTTTATGGTCAATGTGCTTTAAAAAAAATTCAGCGTTAACTATCGGCCTCAAAAATCGGCTGTAGATATCAGCCAACAGCTGAGCAAATTTGTAAAAATTGGCATTGGCCTTAGAAAAACCCATATTGGTCAGTCTCTAATTAAGTCTTATTAATAACTTATATATGATGTGTAGACTGTTAATAAGTCCTTTACCATCTTACAGAGTCTCTATAATTGGTACCTTATTGTAAAGTGGCACCAAAAGTGCTCAGCTAATATACTTACAGCCTTAATATTTTTGTACCAGTTTGAGCCAAGTTTTTTATTATGCCATACTGCTGAGAGAAGACCAGCACAACAGCCTGAGGTTATTGGGGTGTATAAGTCTACTAAACTGATAATATTGTCAAGTCTTACCAGTTGATCATAGTTCCTGAGAAAGCTCCAGTTCTTCTCCCTGTGAACCATAATATAAGTTTAACATTTCTCTATTCCAATGTATTGATAATGTAATCTCATAGCGTTGGTTGGCTACTGGAACCGGCACAATATTCTATTGGTGTCTCAAACTTTCTCAAAGTTTGTGTTAAAGCTGTTTTGATAAATTATCTCAAGGTTCTTCTCACCATTCCTGGACTCCTCTCCTTTCGCTCCATACCAGCTCTCTCCAGATCTGATCCTGTTTAACGGGGTCATGTCTGTCTGAGTTTTCTGCCACAGGCGCCGGTTCCCCTTGTGTGTAGCGCTTCTTGGCAGCCGGAGCCTGGGTTGTTCTCAGTCGGGTCCCGTTGGGTCTCTCCGGTAAACGGTAGCTTGCAGAGGATGGACGTCTAACATTGTTCAGCTCCATTTCCTGTTGGATTAAAATAAAGTGCAGCTATTTTATTCCCTTAAAATGAGCAGATGGCCTGTTGCGGGTGTTGCACGTAGTCTGCAACCCGGTGGCTGAGGTGAAGTGAGTGTGTGTGTGGAGAAATCACTGCCAGTGCTCGAGCAGTTTTGTTGACGTTTCCATGGCAACGGTGCACAGGGAATAGGCACAGGATACTTTCTTCAGCAGCTGAGGGCGACTAACAGCACCATAACAATTTCCTGTAAACTGTCAGGTCACGGATGCAGAATCAAAGTCACGCAGTTTAGAGTGAACTAAGAAAAGGTCTTAAACACAGACATGGGCAGTGGCAACCCATGCGAAGTGTTGTATTATAATCCTTACACTGTGCAGGTTTAAGGCTCTGCATAAAAAACTAAATCTGGTTACCTTTCCATTTCTGATTTCTATACAGCACAACTGCATCTGAAAATTATTTATATCCCTGCAAAATAGGATTAACTAAGAAAAAAGTAGAGCCTGTTTCACAATTAAAAGATGGGTTAACTTGTTGCATCTGCTATGATTTTCCGAATATAATTCTTCAAAGTATTTAGGACCTGGATAAACTGACTTCAAACGAGGCTTTTTCTTAATAAATTAACCGTGCTTAGTGTAGATATTTGGGGACAGTTAATTAAACTCCATTATAATAAATTCCCCTAAACTACTTGTGCATCATATCAGTACATTTACGATAATAATGTAATACTTGTATGTATAATGTACAAGTATTGTTCAATATATTTCAAACTGTTGATTGATTTAATCTGATCTAGATGGATGAATATGTTGTGTGACCATGCCTTTGAGGTCTCTGTGTAGATCACAGTGGTGGAGACCATCACAGAGAGAAGATGAAGTGAAATCAATGTCCTTTTCTAGTAACAGTGAATGCTTGTCATAGTTCATTGTTTCAGGTTTTCAAATACATTTTAAACGCAATTATTAATATATCATATTGAATTTCCTACCATTGTCTTGTAATTTGTTTCATTATATAAAAAACAGCTAAATTGATTTCAGATTTAGCTTGATTTGAATAATAAAAAATACAGAGTCTGGATCATTTTTCTTTCATTATTTTTTATTTTGTCTTTCATCTTATTATTTTATTTTTATACAGTACTTTATTTCATTACAATTATTGTGAAGACAGGAAAAAGGTAAGAAAAGCTTTTATTGTGAAGTCTGAACGCTAAAACCAGAAGTATACTAGCCATGGAGTATCCCTGACTTGACAGAAATTAAATTCGCTGCTGGCTTTCTAGGCACCTTACCCATGAGCGAATTGAGACAAGCACCGCGGTCAAGGTAAGTTAATTTTTCAATGTTACGTTAGATATTGTACAACTTGCAGTACATTTATTCGGGCTCTTGACTGTAAAGTGTGTTTTAATAGCCAAGAAGGCTTGGGCCAACATTTGAGCTAGATAACAGTGCCTCTGAGATGCTAACGTAATTGAACAGTAACAGAAGGAAGACGTTTAATGTTTGAAGGCAACTTTTTCTTCATTTCATGAACATGTAATAAGCGGCTGCTAAATGGTTAATATTTTCTGTACCAGGCAGCAGTTAATTACAATGGTGTTATTTTAGCCCTTGCCCGTTTTTAAACATATGCTAGCCAGCTAACAGCCTGTCAGATGTGATGGCAAACGAAGTTGACGGTTAATCAATTTAATTAGGGCATTAGGACAGAGTCTAAGCTAACGAAGCACCTGCTGCCTGAGGTGCTATTAACTCATACAGATAAGAGAGTGGTCACTTCTGGGTAGCTTGACCCTCCCTGGCTGTAAGAAATGAAACGGGCTAACGCTAGGATGATACAGGAAATAGCCAGGTTATCCTATGTAGTAGTAGTAGTAGTAGTAGTAGTACACAACAAACAACCCACTGAAATACTGCACCAAGAAAAGAAACCTATTCCTGCTGCTGAAGCTATAATTGTAGTATTGATATTGAGGTGGATAGGTGATAATAACTTGTAAGACTTCACTTGACTGTGACTTGATGGATGGATATACACAGGTGTGCAACAGCACATGATTGATTCTATTCAACATAGCATGTACAGTGGATGATTTCATTGTAGGATATAGGTTGTTTGAGCTTAATTTCACATATTACTGTTGAATAATGATGTTTTCAATAAAGCTTCTGATGCTTTCATGTACACTGAGGTTGCACAACACAGGTGGTCTTAATTGTATGGAATAGGAAGCAGGTGTGACAATTAGCTTCTGGGCTGCTAGTTTGGAAATGTGATATGCAGCAGTGTGTTTCCCTTTAGCAGATAGGATGAGAGCAGGGTGACATCAGAGGTCTGACAAACAAGGGGAGGCTTATTGGAAAAGTAGGCCATTGTTCCAAGTCACAATGCCAAGTAATAATCTCTAGACAGCCAGTCAGTGACCTCAGACAGGCATAAGGCATTTAGACAACAGCACTGAAACAATTAAATATACTATTTCAATAACAGGTGGTTATAAATCTGTTCAGCAAAAACAAAAAAAAGTTTAAACTCCTCTCAAACTTCAGGCTCACTGCATTGAAGTAGGTCTGTCACATTTATTACATAAATGCCTGATCATGTTCATTTGGTGTAATCTTTAGAAGAGTTTCCATTCACTGTCCTGAACACAGCTGGATGTTACCAGTAGAATTGTTGTATGTCCAACACTATCTCCATTGTTTAAGATTTGATGAGTATTCTTTTATTCATGCCATTTGTTTGCACCCCCAACAGATAGGGCATTTTAATTGTATGTTCCAGTGTTCAGTGCCTATAAAAAACAGTTGTTCTTCTCATAAGGTGTGTAGTAAAATATTAGTAGGCTTATTAAAGAGTCCCATAAAATGAACAGGAAGAAACAATTAAATATTTTGTATGACAAACTGTTAATTAAAATTTTAAGATAATGACAGCCTTACATACAAACTTATAAGACATTTTTGTATTTTGTTTCTATTCACCAAAGGAAGCCCCATACAGTCGTATGTCTTCGAGTTAAGTTACATGGCCACAGAACCACTCCTTTCTTTTTTTTTTCACATTTTCATAATCTAGAAAATAAAAAATAAAGTGCATTTTTTGTTTCAAATGGACTTTTATTAGTCATGATGTCTTCATCTTTAATGTAGAAAACTTCATTTCTATTTCCACCTTTTTTTTTTTTTTTTTTTAGCAGTCACATGCAAAAATGGTTCCACAAACTTCCACTTCTTGATGGTTATTGTGCCTGTGGGTGCTTTAGCAGGGTGGATGCTTGCTGTCAGGGGGAATTGGACCTGACTGTCCACATGAAGGACAGTCCTCCTGATCGTAACCACCACTTTACTGCCCCTTTTCTCACTGTTTGTTTGAACTGTCACCCTACAGCCACATTCTCTGCATTGTGGCAGTTATGGTTGACTAGTCAGATGAGGTGGCAGGCAGGTCAGCGGTGCACACAAGTGGAAAGTGAGAGTGAGTGACATTCCAGCCGAGGAGGACAGTGAGAAGTGAGAACACCATGCCTTGACAGAGTACAGGCTGTAAATAGCTGTAGACCTGGCAATGACAGGATCAACAGGGTATAATCAGTTAGAGGGGCTGTGTTATTGGAGATTGAGCAAGGGGCTATTTTAGGGAACGGCTTGCCTAGGTCTTCCACTGGATACTGGTCGTGTCTGTTGATTTTTAGACTAGCTGTGAAGCTTTATGGAGACCAAAACAAAAAAGGATAAAGAAGATGATGACAGTGAGTGCTGGTTGATTAGCTCTGTTTCAGTGTTTCCTCTCCAGGACTGTGTGTGCTTCTACTGCTGTTTGTCCCCATCCCACAGGTTTTCTAGTACAAAATAGCATAAATATAGCTTAGTCTATTAGCGTAGCATACGTGTACATGTTATTTTGTTCAGTAGCCTCCTAGACAAAAACTTATACTCCTACTGTGTTCTTGGCAGTCAAAACTTTTAGAAAACATTTCTTTTGTCTGTATCCCCAGGCCTGTATCTCGGATTATCTTGTGGATCTGGCAGTTAGACGTATTCCTTCTTGACTTGTAATCATTATATATTTAATCTTCTACCATACTACAGCATTACACTTGAGAAGATATGTTGTGCTCCTTGTTGCCATAGCACAGTCTACTCATACAAAATATTAATCTTGCAATTTTTATTGTTCTGTACTGTGTGTAGGATTTTTGACTTTTAGTATTGTGCTGAAGTGCAGACTCAACACATGAGTGGCACTGTCAGCCTTTACCTCAGAGAAAAATCCTGAGTCAGTTTTGCTGGGAGTTGAGTTTTCCATTTCTCACTCATTTAATGTTGAACGAATGAAGGCTTCACTGAGTTTGTGGTATTTATATGTTCATATTGCATATTCGGCCTAAAGTTTTAATCGGTATGTAGCACCGTGTTGACATAGGTGAAGAACTGACAGTCTTATTATTTGTTTCTATTTTATTATTCAGTATATGAAGCCTGAGTAAAGTGATGTCTCTTCATAAAATGAGAGGTGCCCTTCACTGCTTGGTGGAGATTAGACCTACTTGTGTTCTCAGAATAGGATTTCTAATATTGTTCCAGCCACAGGCCCTGAGGGGGAGATGACTAAGGAGGATGTTTCAGAGCCTGTCGAGGGGGACACTGTCCTGGGCTGCCACACAAGGCTCTCTTCCCATCAGCGGCCAGTCATCCACCAGGTGGCCTCTGCACCTATGCCCAGTGACTGTGGTAAGGACCCACACAAACACACAGTGAGACCAGGGACATTACAGGCTAATTGAGTTACTCATTGTAGAACTGCCTGAATTTGGGAACTGTTATCATTGCTGTTTTTATTATACAATTGAAGCGGTAATCGGCTGATTAATCACCGGTGACATTACCCATCAATTTTTGATTCCTGACCATTTGATCAGCCCCAGCACCAGTGGAAAGAATAATTAAGATTCAGAAGTTAATCATGTCTGAAACGATCATCTGGACACCCTGATGGGACAAGAGATGGAGACATAACTATTCTGAATAATGATTCCATAATGATGTTTAGAATATATCTTTATCACTCAATGTCCATTATGTCAGGACTGTGACTAGTTAACAAGTAACACTGGTGGGCCAGATCAAACGGTGACACAGGGACACATTTAATGTTCAATAAGCTCTGTGTTGAAAACTGAATAACTTATCTCCATGTTTAATACATGTATAAATAGGTCTCAGTAAATACTTTCACATGACACGTTACAATTTAGTGAAATGAAATTACACATGCTGTTCTCATAAGAAATTGATACCAAATGAAACATATGGCTTTAGCTATGATGTTAAACTACAATTGTGATCAATATTGGATAAAAATGTTTAAATGATAAGTTTTTATGAACAAAAATTATGTTGTGACACAGGGACAGGTGGGAACTGTGACACGGTTTGTCACTTTGTTCAGTAGTCATGATAAAAGACTTTGCTGGAACTAAAACACTACAAATATGCTAATAAACTTTTATTTAACATACATATTACAACTGAAGTGATATATACAGCTAATAGCAGAGCATATTTTACAAATAATTTGATTGTACATAACCTTTCTGTATTGTACTGTTGAATAATTAGTTCCTACAGATTCACAGACTTAAAATATCACTTATACAAGCAACAAAAAATATAATTAAAGTTAATAGTGCATTTACATATTTTAATCCTTTTTTGGTTTCATTTTATATTGATCAGTAGGCTTGGAACTTCTGATACTGAAATTTTGTAAACGGTTCTATAAAATAGAGTTCTTAAACTAAAAAATGAGCCATTTGAGAAATGATAGGTGAAACTTAAATTTTTGACACTGTTGTTCACTAGAAGGAGATGATGATGACTGTCCATTCCTCCATTTGCCAATTAGAGTTTAGTCCAGTGTATTTGGCAGAATATACCTCATTTTGCACAGTCATGTTAATCAGGAAACATTAATTCAGCTGACAGTCCTCAGTCTCTAATCCCATAATAATTTGAATTAAAGTCAGCACATAGGGCTGTTATGTCACGCACTAAGCACACGCAAGTATTAACAATACCTAAATTACGTGTTGATATTCACTGAGAATGGCTGTGTCCATTTGTGTTGAGCTGCAGTGGGAATCTCTAATGCATTTCATTTGATTCACGGCATGTCATCCACTGTCACATCTGAGTTCATTCGCCTCTGCAAACACAACAAGGGCATTTCCTAAGATTAGTAATTTGACTGAATCGATTAAACAGTCTTTACAGAAAGTTAATGCTTGTGTGGGCGCTAGAGATTGACACGGTTCACACCCTTTGTATACTGTATAGACACAGGGGTATGGAGTATTAGGCTTTGCCAGGTCCAGTGTTGAAAGTAAATAAGATTTCAGTGGATAAGTATTTGTGTTGTGTCTCTCCCATCATCTCCAGAGTTTTCCTTCTTTGATCCCAGTGAGCCTCAGTGCAGGGAGGTACTTGTGGATCCCAGCACCACCATCCCAGAGCTGTTTGCTGTCCTCAGACAGTGGGTGCCCCAGGTTCAGAAGAACATCGACCTAATTGGCAATGAGGTGACTCATCATTTTTCACCGTACCACACTCTGATACGGTTGAACTGCAGTGCATTTCTACACGTGTTCGTCTGTCCTTGAAGTTTCAAAGTAACTTCTGAAATATTTCATAATTCAGTATATACAAAAAGATGAGCAAACATTTGCATTGCCTGGTTGCTCATTGTAATGATCAACCGTTTCCATGTGTAACTGACAAATACGTATGCGTCCTCAAAGCATCAGATTATTCCCAAATAAAACACATCTGTTCTTTTGATTCTGGTGAAGGCCTTGCTAACCCACTCCTAAACCACCTCCACTTAGTTATACAAAGTACCTGCAATGCAGCAAATTCTGCAGAGAAGCACTTGTCTCAAGGGTAAAAGCAGACGTTTATTTTCTCTTATTTATAGTTCCCAGCCTTGAGAAATAAATGTCTTATTTTGATGTCAATTTGCAAAACAGTTTAATACATTTTCAGGTGAGTAGAGTTTTTAGAGTCCCAGCATGTTTTTCATTCATCAGAGCAGTGCCCCTGAGTTTCGCTTTATAACCTATTATGTAATATTCCTGCATAGTGACACCAGTTGTCCGTAGTTGAACACTGCATATCTTTTCTTTGCACAGATCCTAAAGAGAGGCTGCGGTGTGAATGATCGTGATGGCCTGACAGATATGAGCCTCCTGCACTACTGCTGCAAAGCTGGGGCTCCAGGCATCGGTTAGTATTGATATGGGGTTGGATAAATGCAGCAGGAATGTAAAATGGGACAGACACTTACACTGTATTGTGTATCCTTTTATTGTGTCCACTTGGCATAATCCTGTTTGAGTAACCGTTAGTAACCTTTAATTTATCGAGCATATCCTCTGTGCTAATGTATTACGTGTTGCTGCAATGTTCCTCAGGTGATGCAGAGACAGCGGCCAGTTTTGCCCGCCAGCTTCTTGCCCTGGGTGCTGATCCTAACCTTCGTTCTCGTTGGACTAACATGAGGGCATTGCACTACGCTGCTTACTTTGACGTGCCCCAGCTTATCCGGGTGGTGTTGCAGGCGTCTCTTCCTGGAGGTAAAAGGAGAGCAGAGGGGAAGTTGGCCTAGGCAGGTGGCACAGGGCAAACATTTCTATTATCAAATCCAGCTGTAGCAGCAGAAGGGCTTAGTAAAATTTCTTTTTTTTCCTCGGCTTACTTTTCCTTTACTGGTTTGATCTACATTTACTAACATCAGTAGTGAGATTCAAGCTCTGTGAAACTCAGCCTATGCAGTTTGTGTTGTCTGAGATGTTGATTCTTTATCTGTAGTCAGGGTAGAGGTAGCATTATGTCTACTGGTGTGGACTGGTATATAAGAAAACAGCATGGTGATATTTACAGACAGTGGTCTGTTTTGTTCATAGGCTCCAGCTTGAATTCATGTCTTTTGATTATTGCACACTTTAATTACGTTCATGAAGTCCATAACATGAAATGCCCATTCAGCAGCAGATAGTAGTGATGAGCAGAAAACAACTGCAAACAAGTGGTGCCAGGCACAACAAACCCCGCCCCTAGCTCATATTGTAGCTTATTTTGGCATCAATCCAGCTGATGTCATCATGTCTATGCATGTGCCGATGTCAGCATTAGCCGTATACCGATAAATCGGCTGGCCAATATATTAATTTTCAATATCGGCCATCGGCCTTAATTCTTTTTTGAAAGCCGATATTTGATCAATGGTAAAAATGTTATAAGATACAGTATTTGATCAGGCACCTGTGTGGGTAGCATTTGAAGTTCAATAAATGTTAAGAGTACTATGTGTATGAATAATTTCATTTATATTGTTTCAATTTATTTTACTGTCAATGTGCTTTAAAAAAAAAAATCTGCCTTAAATATCAGCCTCAAAAATCGGCTGTAGATATCAGCCATTGGGTGACCAAATTTTAAAAAATTGGCATTGGAAAAACCCGTATTGGTTGACCTCTAGTCAGCATATCAATTGCCTCTATATATGTGCCAAGTTTGAAGTAAATTGAAATAAAATTGATGTTTTTATAGACATATTAAGTAAATGGGGGGGAAAGTAAAAAAAAAAAAAAAAATTAATAAAAAATGTGAACTTTGACGTACTTTTCCCAAAATGTAATCACATCTATTCTGGGTCACTGGCAATCTATAAACCCAATTTGGTGTGAATTCAACCAATAGTTTGGCTGCTAAAGTGTTGACAATCAAAGAAAGAAACAAACTGAACCAAAAATATTCTAAAAAAGTACGGACTAAATTTTTTTCTTAATAAATTATCTATTTTTGAGACTCAAGTGTTGAGTATTTTCATATCATAACTCTTGCTTCTCAAGGGTATTGCTCAATTCACAGTTTTTTTTTTTTTAAGCATTCTTCACCATTTTAAATAGTGCACTTTTGACATTTTTGTAATTTTTTCAAATGAAGGCATTTATTGCAGTGAAAAAAATGCAAACATCCTGCATAACTATCTATTAACACAAACAGTTTCTTGCAGATGTGGGAAAAGATTTAGACCTGAGAGCATTGATTTTATTTCTGAATCGGCCATACCTGATAGGTGTTCATGACCTCAGTTTTGAACATAGAATTCAGATTAGGTATTTACACTCATTGTGTACATAATGTATGTAATTAAATCATAACCTACATATGCTGCTTGTAGTGTTTTGACAACGTAGTGTAAGTTTTCAGTGCAGTGGATTTGATGTAAAGGGACAAGGATCTGCAGCCTCTGTCTTGTTATATCTGTTATCTACAATCTTTTAACAGCATAGACATTTGAGTGGTGTTGTTTTTATGTTATTTTATTGTGGTTGTGGATGGGGGGGTGTTGTGGTTCTATCCATTGATTATATCATAGTGGTCTGCGGGCTTTTTCTGGATTCAGATAACATTTGGGTTGCCTTTTAGTTTGGCTCAGTAAACAATATTAAGATAACAGAGAAAACCTTGTTCTTGATTTTTTTTTTTTTTTTTTCTGACAAGGTCCATTCATTATTAATTTCTGTGCATCCTTAAAAAAGCCCAGCAGCTTTGCACCCTTACAAACTTGTAGCAGACTGTATCTTACTTAAGGATTATCTTCAGTAATGTTTTCAAGCAAACGTCGGTGTACCTGTCTTTACCTGTCCTTATTCTGTTGGGGCAGATTTTGTGGTTAGTGAGTTTAAACAGTAGTTAAATTAGTTGCAATAATTGTAGTTTAAGTTGAGGTAACTGTAAAAGGTGACTCAAAAAGTGGTGTATAGAAGAAATATGCCAATACATCCTGTTTATTTCTTTTTTTCCCTTGTAGAGATAGACGCTACCTGCAGTGACTTTGATTTTGGCACCGCCCTGCACATTGCTGCATCGAATCTGTGCACCTCAGCTGTCAAATGTCTTTTGGAGCTGGGAGCGAACCCTGCTTTCAGAGTAAGTTGTACTGCTCTCCTATGCACTGTTTTACACCCCAGCTGATATGTTAGCTGTCTCAGTACCATTCCAGTAAGCTTGAAAAAGTGGAATTTTTTATCAAGTGACTCAACATTAATATGTTTAATCCAGTGCTTTCACCCACTTACAGATTTTTTTTTTGTGTGCAAGTTTTCTTTCTTAGTTTGCCAAGTCAGCATTCACTACAGATTTCCAAATGTGCCTATCAAGTAGTAAAATCATAATATAATAGTAAATAACGGTATATTAATCAATATAAATATATGTAATCAATGTAAATATTTTGTTTTTGAAAGCTATTAGGTATGCTTCTGCCCCAATTCTGAAGTTAAATCATAGATATATTTAGAAACGAGGGAAAAGAAGTAGGAAATTGCATGCAGAAAAGGTCACCTGGAATTAAAGCAGGGACACTGCTTTTCATGCTCTGAAGCTGCACTAACACACTAATCAGGGCAGCATAATAGCTGAGTGGTAAGAACACACAGACCATGGATTGTCACAGATTGCTTACTTATATATTATGCATCTGTCTTTAGTTTGTCCTAGTTTGAACCTCCTTCAGAGGATGGACTCTTCCTCTTGACACCACATTACAAGCTTGGACTGCTTGCACTGTGGGCTCATTTAACTCCTATAAAAGAGCATGCTTAGAACTTGGATCAAAGCAAAAGAGGGATAGTGGAAAAATACTGCTGCTATGTTTTTATTACTAGTTTTTTTTAATGGCATCTTATCAAATACACCAACCAGTAGATGTCTTACTTTATTCCTTACTTGTGTTACATGCAGACTTTACGGAACCCTGCAAATGGTTTGCTTATTTCCTCTGTTTACCTGCTGGTCATGAAATCTAAGAAAACAATGATGAAACTTCACAGAAGTAGTTTACATTTCATGAGTATTGTATTAGATCTCTTCTGTATACAGCTTCTATGCTCAGAATTGACTACGTCGGCCCCAAATGGAAAATTCTGTCCTAAATTCACCAACCATTACATCTCCAGAGCCTTTATTTAATGCAATCTGAGCTCCTTTATTTACTGCATTAAATCATTTAACAGATTGCAATCTTTTAGTTTCTCTGTCAGACTCGAGATTTATTTTATTTCAGATTTTCTCTTGCACACATTTCCTGTTTGGCATTTTCTGACTCAGCTGGCAGATAACACCTGAGAAGGCAGTTGTATGGAATACAGATTACCTAGACATGGCTTATTCTTTAGGTTTGTGTTTAGTTAGTTTTTTTTATTCAGTTTGTCACAACCTACATATTCTGTAGGACAAAACTCAGCCCAACCAGAGGTTGCTATGGGCTATTTGATATCAGAATGCTTCTCATTAAACAAAGGGGTTTCTATATTCAGTAGAGCTGTTTGTGAACAGTTTTTTTTCCCTTTTTTTTGTTTTTTTGCATGTACTAATTTTCCCACTGGAGGTCACCAAAGCACTGCACACATTAATCCAGTGATTCCCTTGTTCAGAGCTGAGTGCTGAAGATCTTTTTTTTTTTTTTTTTGTTAGAGTGAGGAGACAAAGCTTAGAGACCCTGTGAACATGCACAACATTGCTTTTTAACCCCTCATTTAATGTGCTAGAAACACCAGTGCATGTAGCTTATCTTTTAAAGAGATGAATGACCATTTAGAAGAGATTAGTTTCAGTCTGCTTTGTTATTTATAATTAAATTTGTTTTTAGTCTCTACTGCAACCAAATAACCGTGAATAATGTATGAATCTGATCCTACAAGTCCTGAGATTTGTCTTCATTTGTTCTTGGTGATCTTGTTTATTTAAAAGCATCAGTGTATCAGACCCAACATGCAAAATCATAAATCCAAGGTTACAGGAATCATAAAAAAAGTATATTTGTACATATTTAGTTTACAGAGTTTCTTAAATACCTGTATTAACCATGTAACATTAGCTTAGGCTTGTGCATTGATTTCTGATGGTTAAGTGTGCTCTCTACCAAACTATCTCTTGCCTTTTTAAAAAATGCTGGTGTTGGCTAGCAGGGGATTATTAGACCTGCTCTCCAGCCAAGAACTGCAAGTTTAAAATATCGCTTTCCTTTTGAGTAAAAGGTCAGACTTAGTAGTGGTTTGATTTGATATTTTCCTCATCCCAGCCCTACAGAGATTCTATACAACAACTCCTTGATTTAAGCAGTGGAAGGTTGTGTAAGGATGGAGCAAAATATAAAAATTGCTGCCCTTTCTTGCTTCTTTTACCACTTTTATAATATTTGATCTTACAGGAATGCAACATACTTGCCACTGGCCAGATAGATGGGTTAAGAGTATTGTTGAATGTCTGTTTGGTGTATATATTGCATGCTGTAGTAGTACTGTAATTCATAATTTACCACACATTTCCTTCCTTGGACCACTCCTGTGAAATTCCATCTCAAAATCCCCTACACAAAGGCCGAAACACACACTAGTGCAGAATAAATGGAATTCATATTAGCGTAGTGATACAACATGTGAACAACAGGCACCGACAATGAAAGCCAAGCTCCTTTTTGATGTTTATCAAAGACCACTCATATCATTGCTGGAGGGGATGGTGAACATGAGAGTGCCCCAATTACTCTGCCACAACAGTGCCAAATGAGCTCCCCTCGTCTGTCACGCCTCCACAGCCGTCTCCTCCTCCTCCTACCTCCACTGGCACTTGAGCTTGTTGGCTCCGTCTCAACTCGTTCTGACTGCAGTTTCTTTGAGCCACTTGACTAAACTTCAGTGTTGTGTGCCTGCTGATCAGTTGCTTTGAAACACACCGTTGGGGGTGGAGGGTGGGGGGGTTTGTTGTGAGAGCAGAGATGAGATTAAAGATTCTGGTAGGCCTTGCATCCTTGTTACGGAACTTATAAGACAAAACTTTTTGGTAATGGAGGCAAAATATAGAATTTGCAGTAGTTGTCCTAGCAGTCTACCATCATCATCATGGTTGATGTAGGATAGGATATTTGTCAGCATCGCTTAATATTACCTTCCTCTATATTATGGCAAAATATTTACTTTAGAATCAAAATCACTTCTACTTGTTTATTTGTTCACCATCTCTCCTCCTTTTTCTTGTTTCTTCTTACAGAATGAAAAAGGCCAGTGCCCTGCAGACGTAGTGCCTGATCCCCTAGACATGCCCTTGGAGATGGCAGATGCAGCTGCTGTGGCCAAGGAGCTCCGCACTTTGCTGAGAGAAGCTTTACCCCGGCCCAGTTCCCCTCTGCCCCTCACATTGCAAGCTCAGTCCCCTCCTGCTCTCTCTGATAAAGCCAGGATTCAACTTGCCAACATGGGTGTCCGACTGGGTGACCGTGTGGTGATAGCTGGACAGAAGGTGTGTGGAAGCATTTGGGTTTGCTTACAGGTCCAGTGTACAAGTTTTAGAGGGATTTAGGGGGATCTTAATCCAGAAAAGGAATATAATACTGTTTTCAGTAGTGTGTAATAACATGAGAATAAGATTTGTTGTGTTTTTATTGCCTTCAAATGAGCCTTTTATATTTAAAAGGAGTCCATTATGTTGTTCTACAATACCATATCATGTCTGTGCAATCTGTGAAGTTTCATCATAAAACAAGGACAAAGCTTTGCTTAATTTTTCTGAAACTATTTCAGCCCTGAACCAAGGAAAAAAAAAACAGTTTCCAGTTGCTAAGCAACACCATTTTGGCATCCTTCCAGTATTCATGGTTATGTCTGACAGTTCACTCTCGCATATCAACATTTATCTGGACATGTCCAGGTTTATGCAATTCAATTGGGATATTGTTAAATGTCTGCTAATTTTTTGTTCAAAACTCCTGCTGTTTTTAATCTTCCCTTCATATTGTGCACAGCCTGCATTTAGAAGTGAGCTGTGAGGCTTTATTTTCAGAACAGAGAAACATAATGTAACTAGTCTCCGTGTTAATGGGCCTTATCACAGCTATTTTCAAATGCTGTTATAACAAATCAATACCTAAAATTATTATTTTAATCATGACTATTTTTTTGTTCCAAGTCTTCATACACAAAGGTGAGTGCAGCTCTTGTAACATAGCCACTCAGTTTCAGAGTGGTGGTGTAAGCCACGTGTAATCTTTTGACATTAAGCACACTTTGAAAGCAGTGACGTTTGAGCCCATAGGTCAAACAAAATTCACAGCACTCTATGTTCATGACACAGTTCAATTTTTGACAATTTACTACACGGTGCGCCTGTCTTGTAATTCATTGAAAACCTGAGGAATGTGAGTTTTGGGTATATAACTTCTGTTTAAATCTTGCGACACTACCCTTTTTTCCAGTCAACGATGCATGCCTTTAGTCATCAGACTGGCAGCGTGAGCCCAGTTCATCCTGAATGTGTCTAGTGATCCAGCAGAGTAGTGGAGAAATACTCACTGTTGTTTGTGCAGTTGGCTTAAAAGATTCTATGTACCCTTTGGCAAGCATAACTTCTTCATCTCAAAACATGTGCAACATTTTTTTCCCCTCGACGTTGACTTTGAAAACACTAACTTTAACAAAATCTTGAGAGTATTCTTAAGCCCCAGATCACCATCGGAAAATTACATTGTAAAAATGCCAGAACTCATAGATAGAACATGAAGACTTCAACAATGTGTTTAGAGTTGGAAGGGTTCTAGCGGGGGGGGG
>JAPQRQ010002522.1:0-14288 GCA_037367365.1 Apogon talboti
TTTCCATTCACCAAATGCTTCACTCTCCACTGTTTCCCGCTTATTCCACTGATGCCCTTTTACACTCCCTCTGTCTACTTCTTTTATTGGCACTCCCGAACTCTTATGATGTCTTTTTGTTTTTGTTTTTTTTACCCCTTTTCTCTTTTTGCTGCCACTTTGTTGCATGAATCCATGCGCGACCGCCAAAAAAACCCTTCCAACAAGAAACAAGAGAAAACAATCATCTGCATTTATGAGGAAGTATGTGGAATACACATAATACGACATAATGAGCTGATCTTACACTATCCTGCACGCATTCAGTCGCTCCTTGCTGTCTTTTTGGAGAGACATGCTTGTCAATCAGAGTAATTACCCACAAAAACACTAAATTACAGCAAAAGGAGCAGATACAGCTGAATTATAATGCTATCTGTAATATTTCAGGCTAATAGCTCAGTTGTCAGTTCATTGTTAGAACAGCATGGATGGTTTGTTTTATGAATGTCTAATTGAAGCTTACATGGCATTATGACCCAGACCAATGCAACACTTTATTATCAATACCTCACCCAGAGCGACGTACAAAGGTGTTACATGAGGTTAGAAAGCAACGAAATCCACACAAGCTCTAAAAATAGGACTGTATCTGACCGGCATGTTCTGTCACGAATCAATCCACAGTTGAATGTGTGAGGTTGTCAGGTTCTGGTCTATGTTAGAGTCCTGTGGTCTGGATGCAGGAGATCAGTCTCCTAATGGAAGTGGGTGGTACTTTCAGTGGAGGATTTTTTAATATGCGAATGATGTCATATTTTGTTTTCCTCCATTAGTTTTGTACATGTTTTCTTCAAATCTGTTTGATTTCTTGGCACTAAAGTAGGATTATTTTGTTAGTTTTGTTGCATATTCAAAATAAACTGAACTGAAAGATAACTCAACAAATTTAATCAAAGTCTGTATATGACTTCCTATCAGTGCTAAATCGGAACTTCATTGATATCTCCAACCATTTCCGTGTTATAAACCATCAAAATATGGACCATTATAAGTGAAGGCAAATTCTTAATATTTCTAAAATTTGTCAAAAATGCAAAAATATAATTTTCTCAACACTGTGAACAAACTTTGTTGACATTGTCTTAAGGAAACTACATAAAAAATTTCAGTGAACCTGATCAGTAGTTTTGTCGGAGCAGATGTTTGAAGAAAGTACTAACAAAGACGACGAAGATGACGGACACAGCACCTTCACAGTAGGCTGATGAGCTAAAAACAGTAAGAGCAGGTTTCATGGGCTCATGTCAGAACAGAACTAGACACTTGTAACACTTCTTCCCCTACAGAGTTGTATAAACCTAAGTCTCCTCCTGTTAATGAAACCAGGTTGGAGACGTCAGAACCCAGGGGCGTAAAGCAGCCGCCTGGATGCCCCCGATGGCCGTCCGCCGCCGCTTCACTCTTTACACTCCGAGTCTCACTGAGCCCGTTTCATCATCCACAATGTTTCTGTGGAGACGCTACCGAGGCAGACAGCTGGTCTTGAGTGGCCAATTACGTCCGTTTATCTCCCTTCCAGGCACAGCTGTGATCAAACGGAATGCAGAAACAGGATCAAACAGAGAGGCTAAGAATCATTCTTCCGTTTGGTTCGCCTCTCTTCGCTGCTTCCCTCTGCCTGTTTCTGTCTCTGCTCCTTCCCCCCCTTGTACTTCCATCCCTCCCTCCTGCCTCTCTACATGTATCTGCACACTTCTTGATTTCTCTCTGTTTCAGGAGACGCATCTGGAAAACTCTATCCGGCTCAGTGTTCGTGACATGAGCTCATTTAGAAGGAAAACTAGTTGGTTAAGTTTTCCAAACCGCTCCAGGGTCAAAGTCCAATCGTCAATCCAAACGTCCATCTTTGGTACTTGTGTTCAGAGACGTTAGTCAGCTGTCATTTCTCTGGATGGAACGTTCTCAGAAACACTGACAACCGCTTCGATCACACAAGATGTTACTGATGTGATAAATGAACTGTGCAAAGAGTTCCCTGGGGTGAAATGTCTCAAAGTGTTTGTTAGTTCCGCGCTGGCATCAAGACTGACGTAAATAATGCCTCCACTGTGCTCTGTGTACACTGTGTTTGTCCAAAACAACATTTGGCAGACAGGACACTCAATCCAAGTCATGAGATCTGCAAAAGCCTGCGTTAGCCTTGTAAATAAGCCCTAAACCAATAAAAGCTAGACTTCAGCCAACTTCCCCACACCCTGCTCACTCTCTCCTCTCTATTTCCATTTTACAACCACAAACGTCAGAGTGTGAGAAGAGAAAGTTGGCACGAAGAAAGATTAAAAACTCAATCAGAGAAGTTCTCAGACTGGTCATGAGGTTTCTCTGCAGACACTGACAGTGTTTAGGCTGTCCATCTCTTCAAAGCAGATAAATGGTTTGTCACTTCTGCTTAGTTTGGCCGCTGCAAATGACCCACAACGCACTAACGGTGGCAAAGAATGCATGTTCTGATCCGGTTTATCCCGTGCGTAAAGACGCGTTACACAAAAGGTGACCTTAAACGCCTCTTCATCTCCGATTATGGACCAAATCTCTTCGTTTTCGCAACTTTTATGTAAGAATCTGTTTATATACTGTACGTACGGCTGGGAGTCATCTGTGAAGCTCCTAGCGGCGGATCTCACGCGGACGCGGGCTCTCAACTCAGCCGGATCGGGGAACGGTGGACGGACACGACCACGGGAACCAGCAACATTCACCAGTCTGTTTAAGGCTCATGAGGAGTTTTTTATGACTAAAAATTGCCTGTTTGCAAAGTTCCATGTGATAATGTTCTTGCGTCTGTGATATTAGAGGAGATAATAAAAGGAAAACGAGTCCAATTTTCACTTTTTTTTTTTACACTTTACTGGCTGATTTCTCGTGCAAATTCTTTAAAAAAAGTTACAGAAACAGGCGACTTAACGCACGGAATTAATGATAAACTTCAGATTTATTGAGATAAACAGAATCGTGAGTCGCTTGTTTTGTTTTCGCTGTTTTCTGGCCTTGTTTGACCGCTCAGTCACTTTCTACCTTTTCATGTCAGATCTTTGCGCCGCGGAGATTCACAGTGGACACAGAAAAGAGTCAGGACATCCTGAGGCAGCGATGGTCCCCAAAAAACCTACTACAACGGATTCAACCAACACCAGTCCATCAGTTAAAGGCCTCAGGGATTTGGGTTCAAGCCGCTGTCGTTTCTGGACGCGTAATTTGCTCTGGTTTTACGCTTTAGTTTACATTCAAATAATATTCTGTTCATCCGGACTGATTTCTTCAGACGTTGCGCATTTTCCTCCTCTTCCCTGACACGTATTTGTGAGACAGAAGATGAAATGTAAGTCCACAGAAGCAGCGGGTTCATTTCTGTTTAACACCTACGTGTGACCGTGGATAGAAAATGTGTCAAACTTACCTCCTTCCTCTGCTTTGACTGAAGGTGAAAGGAAAGCCAGTAAACATCCACAAAACCATACCAGTAAATCCATGTTTGCTTCTGTTCTGTGGGGAAATTAAAACCTCCTCTTTAGTGTTTCTTTGTGTTTAGGACTAATCTGTTGCCCCCCTTTTTTTCCAGTTTTCTATTTCTTTCGAGCGCAGAAGCAGCAGCGTGTTGGAAATCCACTCCAAACGCCGGGTGCCTTCCACGGGCTCTTCAGGATCACGCGTGGTGAACTACTGTTTAAGTTGTGCCTGTGGGTGACACCAATGCTTCTCCAGGTCTGCACGATCTGCGCGAATCGATCTGAAATAAGCGCAGTTTTTACTCTAAATACACAGTAAAGCCGCAAAATCCATGTCGTTGCGCTCGGTGTTCTGCACTGTCCTTCCGCGGGTCATAACACGCGTGGGGGATTCAGAAGCAGACACGGATGACAGACAGAAATCTTCACTTTAAAACAAAGTACAAACCACTGGTTGAAAACACCAGAAACATTTGCGTCTGTTGATAAAATATTCCCAAATCGTCATCCGTGGCTTGCTTTGCTCCTGGTGCATTTAGTTTGTAAAATCACTCGTGATTAAAAGCAAAAGAAAAAAGAAAAAATCCACGGGTTTTCCTGCAAAGACCTTGCTCCGACAACTGTCCGTTCTTGCGCAAAAGAAAACCCAAGCTCTGGTGGCGGACGCAGCTCCGGAGTGCGTGCGTAAAAGTGTCGGCTCGTGAAGAAACGCGCGGCCGCTCCTGTGAAAGCGTGCGTTCCGGGGCTGGACCGCGCTCCGCTCCGCTCCGTGGGTGTCTCTCCGTGGCTGTGGTCGCCTCTCCCGGCAGCTCCGCCAGTGCGCTCCTTCTCCTCCGATCTCCGCCGGGTTTGTGGCAGCGAGCGGGACCGTTCAGCCAGTCCCCTGGTGTCCGTGCACGGCGTGTGCGCGCGCGCGTCTGGATCGGATTACAGTAGGAACCTCGTCCCGCCTCCGTGGACCCCTCACTGATTAAAGAGCAGCTCCTGCCTCCTCATCTCCAACCATCCCGCATCTCTTTCATTTAGACCTAAACTCTCTCCCTTTGTTCGTCCTTCTATACATTCTTTCATTTCCCATCGTCCTTCCTTCCTCTGCCTCAGTTTTCTCTCCCTCTGTCCGGTTATTTTAAGAAAATAAAGGGAGGTGGAGAAAAGAAAGGCAGAAAACAGAGACAGAGAAGTGGCCCAAAGCTCAGAACAGCTTTATGGGTGTTTGGATGTTCACTGGAGCAGGTTTTCAACGTGGAAAACACAGTAAAAGTCATGAAAATGAAAAAGACTGTAACCTAGAGGGGGTTTATGAAGCTCAGACTGAATCCTGCATCTTGACACTGTACGTAAATGGAGTCAATTATAATACAATCTGATGAGTTTTGACCTGAGCTTCACATTTGATCAGGAACGGCCAAAATGTGATCATCTAGATCCACTGTCATCAGGAACCTTTCAGTGAAAATCAATCACATATCTAAAAGTAAATAGATGGAGGTCAAAGTAGAAATGATCGAATCAGCATGTATAGTAATATTCGTCTGTAAACAAGACACATTTGATGTAATTAAAAAGCCGACAAAGTGCTTTTAACCTGAATTACTGATAGCACTAATTCTACAACAGTTATTAAACATCGTATAATTGTAGATGCTTTCAGACACCGGCGGCTGTTTGGGTCTTTAAGGGTTAAAAACAAATGAAATGCATTTGAAAGAAACACATTGAACAAAAATATAAACACTTTTGCTTTTGCTCCCATTTTTCAGGAGCTGAACTCAAACATCTAAGACTTTTTCTAAGTACACAAAAGGCAGTTTTCTCTCAAATATTGTTCACAAATCGGTCTAAACCTGTTAGTGAACACTCCTCCTTTGCAGAGGTAACCCATCCACCCCACAGGTGTGGCACATCAACATGCTGATGAGACAGCATGATTACCGCACAGGTGTGTCTGAGGCTGGCCACAATAACATGAGCATGGAAAAAGGGTTCGAGATACATGATACAGTGTAATTAGTTTATGTCCAGTTCCACACATTACTCCTCCATTCTGATATCATTTGTCTTTCAATTATATTAAAAAAAAACATTGTGTTGTATTTACAGGGTAAAAATTACCTCAAACATCCAAACTGTATATGTACAACTGGATGTTTGTGCCTGAGGTCCCCCTGGTTCACAGTGAATCAGTATTTACTGTATATAAAAAAACAAACAAACAAAAAAAACTCATTAAAACATAAAATAATGAACTGAAATCATGAGGAATAAATTGATTAATGAGCTAAAAATACTCATCTACTGTTTGGTTGGTTTTTTTTATATTTGCTTCAGAGATAAAATGTGTGAAATCTTACATAGTTTGATGAAATAAACAGGAAAAACAGATGACAAAAGTGTTGGTTGGACAAAGTTTTCAAAATATATGATTAAACATTACTAGTTTCTGTACAATTATATCATTTATTTATTAATCTTACATTAAAAGGACTCTGGACAGTGACTGTATTGTAATGTGTAAACAGTGTTTTGAAGTAAAACTGCTTGTGTTTATTTGGAGTAAAAGCTATTTTCACATTTTAACCCAATAATGTACCATAAAAAACTATCCCTACCAAGTATTTATGGCTTAATTTTTCTTTATTTGTTACCCAAATGTAGCAAAGTTTCACTACTTTTATTTGGAAGTGTTTTTCTTCATAGGTTTGTATTTATTTTGGTGGCAGTCTAAAAATTAAGGTAAAGTCAAAGTAAATTCACCAAAGATCTGACTGGGAAGATGACATGAAAAAAAACCAAAAAACAATGAAATGTAAAAGTAGAATAATTAAAACCACATTAATCCTTAAAGACCAACAGGTGTTTTTCTGTCTGTTTCCTGCTGTACATACTTTACTGTAGTATGAACAGCAATAAAAACTAAAGTTTCAATGAAAAAACAGCACCAAAGTGGTCATATTTAGTCTGACCTTCCTTTTACACTTAACATGTCTTTAATCCTTTTGTTCAGACAATATGAAATGTTTGTCATTCACTTTCAGATTTTTTTATTCCAGGTTTCATTCAACACATGTCAGATGTGTCTAATGGTTTGTGCTGCTTCTTGTCATGGGGTCAGAGGTCACACTAAATACTGACTTTAACCTTTACATCCCATTTAGTTCTGTTTTGTGTGTGTCTTTTAAGGCGGTGCACATATATACTGTATTTTCTTGTTGTATCTGAAGAAAAGAGACTGCAACATAAATATGCATGTTCATTTCAACACTGCAAAAATTACAAATATAAAGGACGCCTAAAACTTTTCTACACTACTGTACTTTTTGGATTTTCTTTTTTTTTGCACCATTTATGGGCAAGGAACCAAATATGGTAACTTCATTAACCTTGATTTTCTGCATGACAATAAAAAAAGTTTGAAAATGTTCACAAAAGTAATAAAGTCTTCTTATGTCCTCCGATAACACACTAAGGTTGAAATGTTGAATATCACAGTATTTTAATGAGTGAACTATAAAGGGTTAAGAGCACAATCTCCTTGTTTTAATGACATGGACAGATTGATTGGTCATGCACAGTCGACGCTGTGTTAACACCCAGTCCATAGATGCAGAAAGTCACTCAGATTTGTCTGCAGGCCAGGGCAAAAAGCTGTTTTCCAAGGGCGCATGGGTCAGTGGCAACCACAATCTAAACAAGGGGAGGGTGATATACCCAGCACTGCAGCGCTCACACACACACACACACACACACTGATAAAAATGTACACAACCTTGGACGTGTGCTCGTACACACATAGGAATGGGCTTGAATGACAAATACCCAGAGGAAAATTTCATTTCATTTCATTCCATATGTACCAGGGCTGTCAAACTCACTTTAGTTCAGGCCCCACATTCAGACCAATATGATCTGAAATGGACCGGACCAGTAAAATAATAACATTAGAACCTATAAATAATGACAAATACAAACTGTTCTCTATGTATTAGAGTGAAAAAAGTATAATTACATTATGAAAATGTTTGCATCTATAAACTAACCTTTAAAAATGTGAATAACGAACAACCTGAAATTTATTAAGAAAAATAAGTGCAATTTTTGCAATGTTATGCTTCAGTTTATCATTTACAACTTACAGGTCACAGTGGATCTACAAATACAAAAAACATTTAGTAACAGGCCGAATATTGGTACAATTACACTGATTTAAATTAACATATTTCAGGTTGTTCATATTTGTTCAGGTTCTTCACATTTATTGTTAAAGGATAGTTTGTAAATGTAAATATTTTAATGTAATTTACCTTTTTTTTTTTTACACTAAAACAGAGAAACGTCTGTAGTTGTCATTATTTATCGGTTATTATGTTATTATTTTACTGGTCTAATCCACTTGAGATCAAATTGGGCTGAATGTCGAACCTGAACTAAAATGATTTTTAATACGTTAATTTAGCATTTGACAATCCATTGGACCTTTTGGCGGGCCTGTTGTGGTCCACGGGCCGTAGGTTTGACACCCATGATTACCTTTCTGCACAGTAGTGGAAGCTGAGCCGACTGGTTCTGCCTCCGATTCTGTTTCACTAGTGAACTCAGGGAGGACATCAGTGGGAGTTGTGTGTTTTTCAGGCCTGCACCGACACCAAAAGCTCGCGGTCGACGAAAAAAAAACCCAGGCGTATCGTGGCGTTTACGCTGCCTTCCCACGACACACCCTGCACACAATCAAACAGATGCTGTGGCCATAATAACACAGTTCAACCCATCATGGACCACTCAGTCCAAACCATCATGTGCACTGTTTAGTTATCTCATGGAAGAGAAACCTCATCTCTTTTATTAACAGGGAGGGAACTCACACCAGGCCTCATCCTTTATATACAACACAGGTGTCAAACATACGGCCCGTGGACCAAAAACGGTCCGCCACAGGGTCCAATCCGGCCCATGGGATGAATTTGAGAAATGACACAATTACACTGAAGATATTAACAATCATTTTAGTTCAGGTTCCACATTCAGACCACTATGATCTAAAGTGGGTCAGAGTTGTTAAATACTTTCATAATAACCCAGTCAATTTAACTTAATTTAATTAGTGTTTCTCTGTTTTAGTGTAAAAAATAAAATTACATGAACATGTTTACATTGAACTATCCTCTCCCAAAAAATGTGAATAACCTGAACAAATATGAACAACCTGAAATGTTTTGAGTGAAATAAGTGTGATTTTAATAACATTTTGTCTGTTACTAAATGTTTTGTGTATTTGTAGATCCACTGTGATCTGGGAGTTGAACAGCACATGTGTAAATGAAAAGCTGATGGTATTCACTTTGAGTTAAACCCATTTTGTCATTAATTCATAGAATTTCTCATTCTGACCCAATACTGCTCCTTTAAAACTATCACTGCCAGGCACTTATGAGCGGATTTTTCTTTATTTCTTACCCAAATCTGGTAAAGTTTCACTATTTTATTCTGGAAGTGTTTTACTCATAGACTTGTGTCAATTTACAACAGTTTATTGTGACACTTTGTCAATAAATGCAGCTGCAGTTACAGTAAATTCATTCAAGATCTTATTGGGGATTTTGGAAAATGAGTGGAGACATGTAAATATAATAATAAAATGAAAAAGAATAATTAAAGGTAGAGTAACCCTAAAAGACCAAGGGCTATTGATGTGGTGCTTTCTGATTGTAAAAAATAAAGTTTGAGGCTTCCAAATGTGTGTTCCTTATAAACAGTTATTATCCTATCCTATTAATATTACCCTGTGGATTTGGCATTTTTCAGTGAAAATCAGGTAATTTCTAATATTTAATTTACTGATCATGTTCATAAAAGAATGAAATCAGGTTATTATATCAACAGAGAAAACTGGACTCATGAACTGAACATAAACCCAGTGTGTCCGTCCACTGTCACTGATCCAACTCCATGGGTTTTACTGGTGAATTAATGTTGTAGGTTGTGTGTTTGTTATTCAGTCATGGATACCATTCATTTAATACATAAAGGCACAGAATTTGTTTTACAACCAAATAATTTCCTTTCACCAGTTATTATAATACTATCCTCTGCATTTGGATTTTTTAGTAATAAACCGGTATTTTCCAACATGTAATTCACTGATGGGTCATTCAAATGGGTCATATCTGATGACCATGACAGGATGACACACTGTATTTTACACCAATTATTTCCATGAACTGATAGAATTAGTGGACCAGCAGGGGCTAAACATGTTAGATCGGTAGATGGTTTTGGTTGTTTAGGTGATGACAGGTTGAGATTAAAGTTCTACATAAGGCAATAAACTGACTCAAACATGACTGGACCAATCAGGGCCTTGGCCTCCTCAGTTCCTCCTCTGAAGGTAACCCTGTGGCGTGAATATTGGACAGTAACAGGTGACCCACAGGCACTCCAACGCACCGCGCTGTCATGTCCACGTTTCCCGGCATCTCTGGAGGTCTGGAGGTATTAAGTTCTTTTTCCATGACAGGTCCGAGTGCGTGTGAGACAGTAACTGTCACTCAGCTCATTCCTCAGGTCCCTCAAGTTGTACGACCTCTGTAACCCCGCCCCCCCGCACCCTCCTCTCCTGTCTCTCAAACCTCTTCCTGTTTCTTTCCACTGAAACTGAACCCCTGGAAACCGACAAGCGATGAGAGTACCCACATGCTAATATCGACGCAACGTTGTCAGATGGAACTTTCTAATGAGACCTGAGAATTGATGACCTATTTTAACCCTTTAGATGCCAGAATTTTATTCCAAAAATATTCAATTTTGATATCTAGATTTAAAAAAAAGCTGTATCTTAGGAGTGTTTGGAAATAAAGTCATACTGTAAATGACAAAAATATTGGGTATGACCCAAAGTTTATGATGGGAGTAAATGTACACATCTAAATTACATATTGTGACGTCACAAGGCAGCAGCCATATTGGATTGCATAACTTTAGTAAATTTGCACTTTGAACATATTTACCTGGAAGTTTTCTTTGTGGGTTTTTTATCATCTTATCCTTAAAATAACTTAGACATTAGTAGAAGTACATGCAGCAAAGTAAACTAATCTGTCCTTATGTATCCAAACTGAAACTTAATCAACTTTATTTACTTACTAAACCAGCTCAGGACCACGCCTTTAAACTGGATTTTCTTCTTCACTTTGAATAGAAACATGCCCTTAAATGGTGTTTGGATTAAAGGGGCACATGTCTGCCATCTATTGGCTATCTGGAGCTATGGTCTGTTTCAGTCAGTTATGTTGCTTGTCACAATATTGCAACTTTGGCGCTTAAACGGTTAAGTTTCACAAAGACATAAATCTTTGCTTTGAAACAGTGGCGACGTTAAAAGCGTGAGATCTTCGGAGTATTCAACAAGCTCTGCGAATCCTCCTGAATTCACACCAATGCGCCTGCATGAGCCTGAGCCTTCTGGACTTTCCCTTCACACATTCTTCTGTATAACTTACACAGTATGCTGTGAAACTAGGATATGCTAATCCCTGACACCTTTTCTGCTGCCAAGTGGTGGTCTGGTTTCCCAGAAGTCGCCATTGACATCTCTGAAAATCCATTTTAGGGAAACGGTCGGAAAAATGACCCTGCCTTCCCTCACAGTGGAATCAAAGCGCCTAACAGAATGATGTTTTTAGGATTATAATTGTGTTTTTCTGTTCTGATCTCGCTGCTCCGTAAACTACTGTTTTCTGATGCTTGGGCTGGACTTGTTTCACTGACCTGATTCAGTCACGGAAAACCGAGTGTAGTAAAATAACAAATATATGAATATAAAACATCAAGTGCATGTGTTGTAACTGAGCTGTGAAGCCAGTAGAGGGTAAGATGATCCTAGCTCTGCGTCAGGGGGAAGAACTCGTCTGCTGGACTGTCGACAACCACTCCCAGCCCTGTCCTCACCTTCAACACACTGCATCCCTCCTGTTCTCTTGATTTCTTGAATTTTTTTTTTTTTTTAAAGTCGATTGCTTTTCCATGTTGTTGGCTGTTTCCTGCCTGTTTTTGTATGAGCTCGGTTGCCATTGTCTAATTCAGATATAGATATTATGCAGATTTCCTGAAGTGTATATTTTCTAAACTCTGATTTGTCTATGTGTTCAGGGAATGGGTACCTGTAGTAAATTTTCATTGCTAGCTATTTCAAAAGTTGACATATAATACTAGCGGTCCAGGTAACTTATGTTATAGCCTGTTATCAAGTGCACGCGAGTCACTGCTCCGTC
Organism: Apogon talboti; assembly: GCA_037367365.1. Classification (NCBI taxonomy): domain Eukaryota; kingdom Metazoa; phylum Chordata; class Actinopteri; order Kurtiformes; family Apogonidae; genus Apogon; species Apogon talboti. The sequence continues at coordinate 11,753 of JAPQRQ010002522.1, forward strand.
AGTCAGGCATGGTCAGCGACATGTTTCCTCCTTCATAGGCGTTCCAACACCGGTAGTGACTCAGATCCATTGTTCTGTCTGAGTATTTGGGCTGAGATGGACTGGTCACTGACCCTGAGCAGCAGACACCCATCTAAGATGAAACATTATCGGACAGTACCCGGTCGCGTCTCCGAGACAATGGTGCTTTCCACTCAATCTCGCTCACTGACTGCTGCTTGTTTACTCGCACTCAAGCGCCCGAAACCAACAATGGTACATCAGTTCTGACCAGTAATGGCTGCTTCCCACAGGTTCTGCCCCTGCATGTAATTCACGTAATAAAAAGGTCCAGTGTGGTGCATTTCTGGTGATTTCTTACTGAATTTACGCCTCTCTTGCTTACAAGTAATACACAGAGCATAATTAATGTTATACGCATGACCAGTACAGGATCACTTTAGACAATGGCGTCACATCCCAAGAAATAAAATTTTCAACATTTTATTCAATTGGAATATTAACAAATAACATCTTCTTTGATTTAGATCATTTGTGACTTAAAGGTTGATGCGCTTTGAAAGATTCACGTGAACTCAATGCAATAACTCCACGTCATCGTCAATTTTAGTACATTCACTCTTTATGCGTTGAATGAGGCGTGTTCCATCTGTGATTTTCATTGAGTTCACCTTCTCCTTTAACATACCCCAGTAAAAGAAGTCAAGGGGCTAAGGTCTGGTGAATGAGGAGACCACTCCACATGACCACATCTTTAAATCCAGTCATTGAGCTAATCTCTTACCACCATGGTGAAATGGACAGGGGTTCCATCCTGTTGGAACCACTCAGGAAGTCCTTCAGTCTAGTCTTTAAGTTGGGGCATTAACTGGTCTCTCATAATGGTGACATGAGTCTCACCAGTTACATGTTCATCCAAGAAAAATGGCACCAAAACACCATAATTTTTTGCACTCTTTGCTGTTTGGAACGGTTCACCCATTGAGGATTACTTTATGACCAGTTTTGAACATTCTGTTAACTTTATCACTGAACACCACAGAGCCTTCGGTGAAACGGTTATTTTCATCCAAAAATATATAGTTAATAAGATTTCCTATGTGTCCAGACTTCAGAGACACCCTGTAGATTATGAGGATTTCCAGAAGTTTATATTTTCTAAACTGTGGTTTGTGTGTATCTCTACATGTTCAGGGAAAACCTACTATTTAACACCCCATTCTGTTCATGTGTATTATGTGTTTGTGTAATGAAGCTGTACCTGAAACATCAGATCCAGGTGTATAAATCAGTGTATGACCTGTAGTGTCCTCTGTTTTTATGTAAGGACCTTTGAATTTACTCTGAGAATGTAACAACTACATAATCAGTGAATGAAACATCAGAATCTATCAAACTTTTGCTGAAAGCAAAGCAAGATATTAGAATAAATGGTGATGAATCACTTATGGGAGGTTAAATGTAGATAAAAATACATTTGGGAGTCGCCACAAAGATAGTTCCAGGTGTGTAAGGGTTAAGTGAACGTAAAACCAATCATTTCTATTACATTTTACTGGTGAATCAATGTTGTAGAAGATGATGCTGTTTCCACGGTAACTACAGAGCCTCTGAACATCCAATTGGGTCATATCTGATGACCATGAAAAGATGAATAACTGTATTTTATACCAATTATTGACATGTATTGGTAGGATTAGCGGATCAACAGGTATTAAATATTCTAGTTCACTAGATGCTTTTGGTCGGTGGTGGATGTTCAGGTCTTAGAGGGTTCATGTAACTTATCCACAATGTCCAGTTTGAAGAAGTTTGTCCGAACATTTGGACTCATTTTTACATCTCATGTGGACAGAAGTAAATATCTGTTTAGACAAATGTCGGTGTTAGTGTGAACAGGGCACTTTCAGCTTCCTCTTATTTATATCCATTTTACCATTTTCTTCCTTTTTTTTGTCCTCAGAGGCTCAGTTTCAGCCTAGGGAGCTCAGCATGCAATAACAATATCAGAGGTATTATGATGACAAGTTTTGCCCATATATTGTTTTAGCCTCTGCAAACTTCGGTTAGATTTATTGGTCACATTTTTTAACACCTGTGGAGTAAAAAGCCCCTCTCAGTGTTACCAGACGGTGCAAGTTTTTGTACCAGAGGCTTAAAATTATTATATTTAGAGGAAAGATATTGAAGACTATTCATAACCAAGACATTTGCACTAGGAAAATATAATAAATATAATTCTGGCCTTTGTGTTGGTTATTAGATTATTTGTGATTTACAAAAAGCCACGCTCATGAGTGATGTTTAAAGTACACTATGTGGACAAAAGTATGTGGACACGTTGAATTCATGTGTTTCTTTTCTAACAGTTGCTGAAGTGTCATCTTTGCTTCCAAAATGTTTTGACTTAATTTCTCTCAACATTTTTTTATCCATAACTCTGTTTTTAAATGTTCTACCTCTAAATTTCTAAAATATTTTTCATGCTCTGACTATAAATAATAATTTTCTACCACAACTAACCATCTACTTTCTT